>LRSR01013869.1:0-11125 GCA_001579985.1 Hypsibius dujardini
AGTCTGTCTGCCTGTCTGTCTTCTGTCTGCCTGTCTGTTTGTCTATTATTCCTGTTTGTCTGTCTGTCTGTCTGTTAGTCTGTCTGTCTGTCTGTCTTCTGTCTGCCTGTCTGTTTGTCTATTATTCCTGTTTGTCTGTCTGTCTGTCTGTCTGTCTGTCTGTCTGTTATCCCTACTGATAGTGAGTTTGATGGCGTGGCCTTTTGTGCGCGTACCTGGTGAACAACGGCAAATCGAATTCTGTAACAGAAATTGCGGGAATAACTTTGTCGTAGCTACTGTACAAGCCTAAAAGAGCTTGTATTCGAACAAGGGCTATATTTTAATTTTGTGTTGGACGAATTTCGTAATGGGCTACGGTTAACCCGATCAATTCTTACTTGGGACATTATTTGAGGACTGAATTCAGAATCACTCGGAAATTTTTTTTTATTGAGACCTATGTTATTGATGAAAATAAAAAAATATTTTGCCGGCAAAATCAAGAATTTTTTTTGGCAAAATTCATAGTCTGTAAAACATTGGAGGATATTGGAGGACATTGGAGGATATATAGTATTTTTTTATTTTAAATGTAAAAATGATGATTATAAAAATATATTAAATATAAGCGTTGACACTGTCTCCTTTCAAGCTTTATTTGAAGGTGATTGAGATAAGCTCAGTATTTTTCAAAAATCAGCGGGCTGAGCTATAAGCCGAATTTGCATTTTTTTTCTTCAAAAACACCCCTGACTTCCAAAAAATATCTGGCTGATGCAAATTGACCCCAAATTGAATTTAATAAACTATTAAAATAAATTTTGCAGTGAACATAAAAGAAGATGGAATATTCCAGTTTTATATTCATCACAATTCATATTCATAATTTATCTGATTTTTTACAAGGCGACGCAGTTCAATTCAGTTCAACTGAAACTGCGAGGAGTTTTTATTTGTGGATCTGATTTTTGTTGCGCCATTTCTTTTTCGTTTTGTCGCGATATTTACTTCCCATTAACATTCTATCAAATAATTGTAAATTTTACGGTTATCCGTTTGACAGTGTTCAAACAATTTTTTTCTACCAAAATTAAATTAAACTTTAAATGAACAAAAGATAATTCTATACAATATTGTTTTTTACGAAACCTGCCAAGAATTCACGATTTAATTTATTCCCCACTTCCGGGAGTTTTTCGGTCTTGCAATACTACTGGCACATTACCTCTGGCTAGGTCCGCGAGAACGAGAACTTGATTCGTACACTCTAAAATAGCCAAAAACAAATTAGAGAAAAAAAACACGCTGGCAAAATTCAAGGGGAAACGGAAAGAAATTTGACGGAAATAAAATAAAAAATAAACACGGAAATAAAATAAAAAATATAAAATACAAAAATAAAATACAAAATAAATACAAAAATAAAATACAAAAATAAAATACAAAATAAATACAAAATAAAATACAAAATAAATACAAAAATAAAATACAAAATAAATACAAAAATAAAATACAATACAAAATACAAAAATAAAATACAAAATAAAATACAAAAATAAAAAACAAAATAAATACAAAAATAAAATACAAAATAAGTGCGGAAATGAAATACAAAAAAACCCGAAAAAAATTCAGACAGCTGGAGTATCAATTTGTTTGCAGACAGACCTGGACTGAAGAGTACAGGGAAAAGACGACTCGTGTCAAAAACCTCCGGATGCTTGTAATAAAAATCCGTGAAGAATCGCGCCGCATTATCCCCGCCGTCCTGGCACAAATCATACCCGGGAAGGTAAATACTCGTGTAATTAATCCCGCCCAAAATATCCGGGTACATCTTCTTAATCTGCTCGATCGCGACGACATAAACGGGATGCGCCACAAAATACCCATACAAGGGGTTATTTCCAATGTGCACCGACACCAACATCACCGGCTTGTCCCTGCTCATTTTTGTCATAATATTTTCCGATGACAAATAATTTAATTTTAAAAGATAGAAACAGCAAAAAACAAGAAGCAAAGTAATTCTTGGAGCAAAAATCATTTTAGAAAAAAATCAAAATGAAAAAAGCAGGAATGGGAAGAGAGGCTCACGTGAGGTCCTTCCTTCCGTGTGAACTTTTAACTCACGCAAAGGTGAAGAAACGCAGGTGATTTTTGTCAGGCGAGAAAATTCGCCGCTGCAGGAAATTTCATAAATTTTTAATCAGCATCTCTCATCCCGTGGGCGGGGCATAGGGGGAATGGTTTTTTTATTATCCTCTATTATAAAATTTAATTCAGTCGTATCTACGTCTAGACGCAATATAATTTTAATTTTTTGTCCAGCTCCAACGAGCGAAACCGAGTTATAGGAGTAATAACTTTTGAATTGCTTTTTTTTGTTCGTTTTATGGACTGATCTTGTGTCGCTTTTTAATTCAATTCATCGGAAAGCTACCGTAATCTCCCGATCTGAAGGGACAGTTAAGCCCCACCCCCTCCAGTCATCGGCTGACGGTTCAATCGAATTCACTGTGTCGTGATTGGTTGAAATTTAGAACCGATTTGGCAACGATTGATTGATTGATTAAGTAGAATTTCTTGACGCACAGTGAACCAGTTGATTGATTGATTGTAGGTGAACAATAGCAAACGGTGATGAACAGATAAGATCCGGGGTGGATCAAATTAACTGGTAGGGCAGAAAAGTGTCCCTTGAGATCGCGAGCAGACGGCACTTAACATTTTATAATGGGTACTCTAAAATGGTCTGCGAAAAAAGAGCTGGGCGGACGAGTGGCCGGATATTTGTCCTGGTTGTCATTTTAATTTTCCGCTGTGACGCGCAGTGGCTCACTGCTGTGAAGACTTGCTGCCCACATCCGTGCAGTTAAATAAAGTGCATTCATAATTAACGAGAGAGGCGCGCACTGTCTGAGGACGGGGCGTGTTCCTTTGGTGAACTTGGACGGGAGAAATAGGCGCCTGAAGCGAATTTTCTACCGATTTTGCTAAAATCAAAACGTTTGATCTTAGAATTTGTTGCTCTACCTGAGTCCCCAAAACAATTTCACAAGTTTGATGACGAAGATCAGGATCCGAGGTGATCCAAAATGGATCAGGCAAAATGTGTCTCTTCTTCGACATTTTTCACATTAAGTACGATTTTTCTCTCAACGTTTTGAAACGGCAGATCTAAAGCCATCTCGGATGCCCATAATTTGAATGGGCAGATGAAAGAATCTGATATTTAGATCCCGCACAAAAAAAATCCAGATCATTGGGAAACCCCGAGCAGGCTGCCTAATGCGCACCGCAAGTGTAAGCTTTGTTGTGGTTTTCTTGCTGGCGAGTATCACACACTGAATGTACAAAGACAACTCGACATTTACAGGGAAACTGCCATATGAATGCTGTTATTGGCACATGAGCGCCGAATGCGCACCGCAAGTGTAAGCTTCTTTGTTGTGGTTTTCTTGCTGGCGAGTATGACACACTGAATGTACAAAGACAACTCGACACTTACAGGGAAATTGCTATATGAATGCTGTTATTAGCATACGAGCGCATTAAGCAGCCTACACACAAATGATCCAAAATGGATCAACCCCGTCCTCGAAGCGGAATCAAGGCGGGATTTCTAGTTCATTGAATGGACCGTTTACTTTTTTGTGGAAAAAAATATGCGTACGACTGGCCTTACAATGGGTTGGTGGGCGCTTCGCCGTCAGAGTGAACAAGTCTTACAATATCATTCGATAGCTGTGCATTTAACCTGCCTATTCATACCAAACAGCAAATCCGGAGCTTGCAAAACAAGATGACAATTTGCACGATTCATACGCCCCTTCTCCTGCGACAACTAAAAGTGCAAACCATGCAATGATTGTCGATTGTTTAGTCAGTCAAACGAAGTCAGCTAATTAACCATTCCATAATTTGAAACAATCGACCAATCAATTGCATGGTTTGCATTATCAATTGTTGCAGGAGGAGGGGCGGATGGATGATGCAAATTGTGATCTTGTTTTGCAAGCTCCGGATTAGCTTTTTGGTATGAATAAGTAGGTTAAAGCCACACCTATCAATTGATGTTGTAGGACTTGTTCACTCTGGCGGCGAAGCACTTATCAACCCCTTGTTAAATGTCTGATAGGACGTGTTATTTGGGCACGTTTCTGGTCTGACGAGAACTTTGCATGTGACCTGAAATCAACCCGGATGTGTTGTTGACTTGCAAAAGTTCTCGCGTTTCGAGGCAAGGAAGGAAGAATTAATTTGGGGCAAGGAAGGAAAACTTAATTTGGGGCAAGGAAGACTGCTTGATTTTCGCCCATTCTCTTCAGCCGCTCTGAATTTTCTTGGAACGGTTTACTGTAGAATGTAGAATTTGGCTACTCGTTCTCATTTCTCTGCAAATTAATTACAATAATGCTTGGCATAATTCTTCCGTTGACCATTGCAATTTTTATTGTCTCTGGAGCGAATGTGTTTTGTCAGGAAATCACTCTTGCAAATAGAACGGCCTTGTACGAATTAGGAACGAATTTCACCATGGAATTATTACCTTCCGGTTAGTACACGCTCAAAATCAAAAGTAAATCAAAAATTAAATTTAAAATATTAAATCATTAGTGAACTAAAATTTTAGAAAATATGACTGGTCCCCCTCGGTTCCCTGTTCGAGATGGAAAAAATCAGGGAAGATTCCTATTGCGGCAGCCACTTGAATGCTTTCGCAATAACGTTGATTTATTGATTGATTGTCGAATGATTTACGCATCAATTTTGGTTTGCCTGCACCTTTAAATGGGTAAACGAATAAATTAACTTTCGTGATTCAATCAATCAACGCTAGGGTGAAAGCTTTAAAGCGGCTGCCGCGATAAGAATCCTCCTCGATTTTCTCCATCTCGAACAGAGAACCGAGGGGGACTAGTCATATTTTCTGAAATCATAGTTTGATAGTAAGTATCCATAAAAAAAAGTTGGGCCCTTGTCAGTTTATTTTCTGAAAAGCCAAAAATTAGTTAGTTTTTTTTAATTTTTTAAAATTAATTTCAAAATTAATAAAAATTATTAATTAATTAGTAATGTATTTCAGTTTTGTCAGCCTAAGTTATATATTTATTTTGTGCAGGTTTCCTGTCCGCTTTGGCAAGAACTGGTAGAGCCCTCACCGAATCTTCCGGCAAAAATGCGAGTAAGTTGCTTTTTTAAGACAAATTTTTTTTCGTCGCGATGTTCAAACACAACCGGTTTTTTTATATTGTGTAGCTCTGCTGGAGACCTTGCATCAGAGATTATTGGGGAATCAATCCACAATTCTACAGATTGTTGTCCAAGGACCAAACATTTCCTACCATCCGATGATCAACTTCAATTACGGTCCCGGCTATTTCATGGAAGACAACAGCTCGGTAATTCATTTAAACTAATAATCCAATTTCAATTCACTTCACAAATCAGTCTGTAATCTGGTTCATGCTATGACGAAAGTCAAAAGGGATTGACGATGTGCTTTTTTGTTGTAGTTAACCTTGGGATACGGTCCAACATACGGTACCGTGATGCAGGAAGCGCCAACTCTTAATTGAACCGTCCAAATTGATTGAACAAAAAAACGGACGAAACTTCCTTGAACTTTTAATTCACAAATGTTTTTTTATTTTGCAGGACCCACACAAGGACTCATGTACGGTCCCACGATAGGTACATATAAATATGCATACAGATTACCAACCATCGTGAAGTAAAATAGTTACTAACTGCATATCGGCTTCTTTTATTTTGGTGCATAGGCAACACATATGGACCGAGTTATGGAATGTCCGTTGGTAGGTGTTAACTGAATTAACAGATTACTGTGTACAGACAAGCAGACATACAGACATACAGAAAAACAAACAAACAAACAAATAGACAGACAGACAAACAGACAGACAGACAGACAGACAGACAGACAGACAGACAGGCAGGCAGGCAGAAAGGTACAAGGTGACAGAGAGACAGAAAGATATAGACACATGAAGGAAGACACATATAGACTGACAGAGAAAAAAGTCAAACAGACGACAAGCCAAATAGACAGTCAGACAGATAGTTATATGAATTTATTTCTGTTTACAGGAACCACATTTTCGTCCAGTTTTGGGCCCTCAATCGGTATGTACCTCGCATGATTCCATGTTTGACTATACTGTAGCCATTGCATCTAACCGGAATTTCTGTGCATTCAGTATACTGAAGAATAACATTTTTCACAAACCGTAGGGCCAACATTCGGGGCGTCTTATGGACCAACGATCGGTAATCTTTTGCCCACTATATCGGCAATTTAAGAGTCGCAAAATTATCGGTCGTGTAATCCAGAATTATGAACATATCTTCTTGTGTTTTAGGCAGCACTTTCGGTCCATCATATGGCGCTACATACGGTATGCATATGCATATACATGTATAGATTTTGTTCTGATCAATACCCCCTAATAAAAAAAGCTAGTCTTCTTACATTTCATTGAATTGTCCTTTTTCAATCAATTAAACAAAGGCGCAACATATGGACCAAGCTACGGAGCCACATACGGTAATATACAAACTACTGTCTCCCTGCCTAGCTGTCTAGCCTTCTGTAGACATCTGTATGTCTGTCTGTATATATGTCTGTCTGTCTGCCTGCCTGTCTGCCTGCCTGTCTGACTGTCTGTCTGTCTGTCTGTATATATGTCTGTCTGTCTGGCCTTTTGTCCACATCTTTCTATTTATCTGTATATATGTCTGTCTGTCTGCCCGCCTGCCTGTCTGCCTGTCTGTATATATGTCTGTCTGCCTGCCTGTCTGTCTGTCTGTCTGTATATATGTCTGTCTGTCTGCCTGTCTGACTGTCTGTATATATGTCTGTCTGTCTGCCTGTCTGACTGTCTGTATATATGTCTGTCTGTCTGGCCTTTGTCCACATCTTTCTATTTATCTGTATATATGTCTTCCTGTCTTCCTGTCTGTCTCTATTTCCGCCTGTCTGCGGTGTTTGTCATTCTGTTTATGTGTCGACATGGTTATCTGTTTGTTCGCTGTTCAGTTTGCCTGACTGCCGGCCGGGATCCATGCCAGCCAATCAAATTCCTTTGTTTTTCGTAAACAAAGTTGCTTGCAATCTTGTCAACAGGAAATACTATCGGTCCAAGCTATGGAGCGATCTACGGCCCCACCTACGGACCCAGCTACGGTGCGGCGTACGGCGAAACCATCGGTCCGAGCTATGGCGCTTCCTACGTAGCCAATTCAGGCAATGCAAGCTCGCCTTCTGGTCAACCTGCTGCCGTTGCAAGTGCGGGAACGTCGGCGATTCTCAACCTTTTCGGCCAGCTGAATAGTACAGCTCCTATGAAATCAATATCCGAACTTACCACGCTTGCAGGACGAAGTTTGGACGGCCCCATGAATGGACCTTCGACAACGGGAGCGCTGCTGGTCAGTGCACCGAACGTGATGGGATACGCGCCGTATCAACCGGCAACTGGCACGCCTTACGTGCCTTTTTATTACTCCTATCTCCCTAATAGACAAATTTATTATTGATTTTTTAATATGGCAGGGTAGTAGAACATACTGTCTTGTACTTCAGTTTCCGACGCACGAAGTGTATTGTGTTTCAAAATGTTTTATGCTATCGTACAATAATAAATAATCTGGAGATATAAAACGGATTCATTCACACTATTCTGTCTGGATAACTCTTCTCAGAACAGGCAGGTAACAAAATAAGAAATCAATGCAGGCAGGTCGCCGCACAAACAGACAGACAGACAGACAGACAGACAGACAGACAGACAGACAGACAGACAGACAGAAAGAGAGACAAACAGAAAGACAGACAGAGAGACAGACAAACAGACATACACTTAGTCGATAGCCAGAAAGAAAGCAAGACAAGAAACGAGGGCTACAGTACACGACATGTGCTCAGATCTGATCTAAATTATTTCAGCAGAAGTTCCCTTCCAAGTACAAGTGGATAATACAATATAGTTTGACTGACTGTGAAACCGGATCTGTGACTGAAATTACCAGGTCACTTTTTCTTTTTGTTCAAAACTTTCTCTAAAAGGTTAGACCTTGTCCTTGACCTTTCTTAATTCTGGCACAGTTCGCAAATTCGCCGAGAAACAAGATGTGGCTCAGCTTTCTGAATTGTTAAACGAGAAAGTTCACCAAACGCCTGCTCATATAGTCGACTTTCGCTGTGTTGATTATTGCAGTCAGGTAACGCCACGCTGAAATGTTTCCGTTTTTAAATTATGTCGCTGTTTTGATCTCGTAACGTGCGATTCCATGATGAATCTCGTCGGCGGATTTATAACAACCCTGATTACTTCGTGCTGGGCTGACACTTTATCCACCGCCGGAACGTTTGTCTACAAACTCAATCAGAATGAGTCTGTGGTCAAAAATGAGAATGCCGCAATGCATCTCCTCAGTACGGGCCTCAATCGTAAGTTCTTCATGCTGAAAATACTTTCGCTATCATCAGTCGATCGGAAAACTTTGTGTGTTCTCTTGCAGTTTCAACCATCTTCGAAAATATTGGAAACCATACAAACCGCCCAGTGGTTGTAATGATTATTGCTGGACCTGTTTACTCCACCCAGAATAATCATAATTATGGGACGAACTATAACTATGGGCCAAACAGCTCGGTAAGGTTTTTGAATCGCAGTTTCTTTACCAAATCAAGTCTGTCTGTCTGAGTGTCTGTCTGTCTGTCTGTCTGTCTGTCTGTCTGTCTGTCTGTCTGTCTGTTTGAGTGTCTGTTTGAGTGTCTGTCTGTCTGTCTGAGTGTCTGTCTGTTTGTCTGATTGACTGAACTTCCGTCAGCTTGAAGTCTTTGATAATCGCTGGGAATTAGCTTTAACCGCTTAATTTGAGTTTTAGTTGGAATTGGGAACTGGTCCTTCTTACGGTAAGACAACATTCCCGATCGTCTGCAATGGAGTATGGAGTATGGAATGAGATTGTGGTGTGTTTGCATTTTGAAGGTCCCCAAGTTGGTCCCAGTTACGGCGCCACATACGGTAATGCATACTACCCGGTGGAGAACTCGAACGCAGGACGAAACTAATCCGGTTTATTGATAATACTTCTGGACTCTCTCTCTCTCTCTCTCTCTGTTTAGGCTCGAGTTACGGCGATTCCTACGGAATGACCGTTGGAAATTCTTATGGCAATTCCTTTGGTCCAAATTACGGTAGGTTGCGGCTATAACTGCAAATGATGTGCAAGGAATTTATTTAGTTGGAAATTCTCTCCTTAAATTTTTATCTTTATGTTTAATTTAAAATTTAAATAGAAACTTTAAAAAAATAAATCCGTTTTATATAAATTATATGCTTAATTACAAAATTTTAAATGACATCCTTTGTCCATATACGCCTAATTTAAAATTTAAATAGAAGCTGTAAAACAAAATAAGAAACAATAATACGAGTAATTTAACTATACGTTTCCGGGTCGTTAAAAAAATTCAACATCCGATTTGTAATTAAATGCCTGGTTTTTAGTCATGTTGCCTTGTCAGCCGAACGCTTCCAGTTATTTTTAGGTGTATTATCCGTATTATCTGTTCCCTTGTAGGCCCCTCAATTGGACCTGGTTATGGAGTGACAATCGGTGGGTTGAGCCTGCCTGCAGGCGAATCAAGTTACCTTTTCGTACATGGCTGAGGTCGGACGTTTAATTTCTCTTTCAACAGGCGCCTCGATCGGTCCATCTTTCGGTCCAACTTTAGGTGAGACAGTCGTGCTATTTATTTGCTGATAGGGGTCATTCTTATATTACATAATAAAAAAATGGCTTTTTTCGACCACCCACCTACCCAGATAATCAAAATTATATTGGAGGGCGGGGCCTATTTTACTGGTGAGCAATTCAGGGGTCCAGACCACCCAACTACCCAGATAATTAAGATAACACTGGAGGGCGGGGCCTATTTTACTGGTGAGCAACTCAAGGGTCCAGACCACCCACCTACCTAGATAATTAAGATAACACTGGAGGGCGGGGCCTATTTTACTGGTGAGCAACTCAGGGGTCCAGACCACCCACCTACCCTCTTTTGATGACGTAATATGTGAATGGCCCCCTAGGAGACAGAATAATTCCATTATTGGTCAATCATATTTACTCTTCCCGAGTGTATAGGCTCTTCTTTTGGTTCGAGCTACGGTGTGAACCTCAACTTCCCTCCGGTACCGGCTGCAGTAAAGACCGTCTCTACAACCGTGCCTCGCGTACCAAAAACCCAACCGGAAAACAATGGTATGAAAGAAAACCTTTTTTTCCCCTGATTATTAAAGAACTGCTTCAGAAGAAATCTCCCTGTTTATGCGCAGGAAACCCCGCCTCGTTTCGACGTCGCCGCGCTGCCAATGCTCTTTCCCGATGGCTGGAAAGCCCGCCAAATTTCCGCCCATAATTAATTAATTAATTATTAATATAATTATAATAATAATTATATTTAATTCCCATAATTAATTCCCGTCAAGAAAACGAAATACGCGCTCATTGCGCATATTTACATATTCCACGACAAATATTTACTCACCTTTGAAGGAATCACGGCAGAAATTGCGCCTACTGTTTTCGCTGTTCGCAACCAACAAAAACCTCCTGGATAGAGTTCAGTGACTGTTGCATTGTACGTGCGCCAATTGAGATCTTCCGAATTTCTCCCCGTTGAACGGGAAACTCTTTGCTGCGAGTCATATTTTTTACAATCATCTTAGGTGACATGGTATTCAAAAAAAAAGTTTGGTCACGATCGGAGAGTTGCACTGGTAATTGTTCCCTTGTAAGCCATTTTTCGTGAAATCTCATAAGGATATACTGAATTTTCGTGTTAGACAGGGACAGTTGTACTGGACAGCACAACGCCGCGTGGCCGATTAAACGTTCCACAGCTCGTACTGGAACGTGTGCAGGGCTGTGTGCACCGTACACACAGCACAATGCCGCGTGGCCGATTAAACGTTCCACAGCTCGTACTGAAGTGGAACGTGTGCACGGCTGTGTGCACCGTACACGCAGCACAACGCCGCGTGGCCGATTAAACGTTCCACAGCTCGTACTGGAACGTGTGCAGGGCTGTGTGCACCGTACACAC
>LRSR01013874.1:0-13196 GCA_001579985.1 Hypsibius dujardini
AGCAGTCACCTCATTAGATGAAAATTCGATAGAATCGTCGCTCGCTGGAATGGTTCCTTTTTATTAATTTCATATAAATTATATCCCTGATGTTAACTGTCTTTATCGACTTGTTCTAAACAGACCCAACTGCTTCATATAATACTAATAATAATAAAAATTTTCAAACTCTTGTACTACCAGCGAAAATGGTTATTTTGTTGATTGTTTTACTCAGCGTTGTGGAAAGCCAAGCGGGAGCTGTGGTTCAGGTGGAAATAGCCTGCCCCGGATTTTTCAATCCCAGCAGCAATGCGGCGCTCGCCTTTCACGCGCCAGCTTTCGATGCTGCCATCTCGGACCTCAATCGCATCTATTCCGGTGCATTTAATTTCACCCTAACGTACATCATCGATGCGGCAAAAGTCCGCGACAGTTCCTCGCTCCGTGAAGAAGGCGTCAATTTAATTAGCCGGTGGTACTATCGGCATCGTCTGCAGCCCTCTGGAGTCAGCGCCATCATAACTCCAGGTGCAATTGCACATCCTTTAATTTAGCCTCAGACGTGCCAACAAATTGTCTATGGCATTTATTTTAGGTGGAGTGGACATTACCAACGTAATGCAACTAACTGCGTCGTGGAACATTTTGTACATTTCCACGTTAGTTTGAAGGATAGACGAACGTTAGAACATTAGAAGGGTAACTCGATCAAGACGGGGCTCGTTTGATTAACCGTTTGTGATTTGTTGCGACAGGTTAGCTTCTGACAAATCGGAATATCGTCTACCAGCACCGGCAGTTCTGGGCACAACCTACATTTCCTTATACCGTCCATCGGGATGGCCTTCACAAATTTGCTCGCTTTGAATAAGTGGAGCACTGCTTTAATCGTCATCGACTCCGATTCACCTCCATTTTATCGCCTAATTGCGCGTGAGATTGACGGCGGGGTTTCATCGCTCATTCATAAATATTCCATTGCATCCAGAACCCGGGAGACGTTTCGTGACGTGCTGTCATATTTTCGCACCATCAGCCGAGGTGAGCCCCCTGGCTATCTAGCCCTTGCTAGCCCATACAGTTGATGCTGCGCTAATTCTTACGTAACGGGAGAAACACGAAGCGGAGTTGCCGGATCCGGATGAAATCCGGGCATCCGAAATCCGTTTAATTGGTATGAAGAAAAACAGATTTTAGAACGGGCGGGACGGCAAGAAAGTCCCGCAACCTTCGGAAATGGTAACAATGAAATGCACAAGTGAAGGTGATCTCGAGAGAGATCAGAGATGCGGCTAAAGAGACGAGCAGGGAGTGATAGGGCAAGATCTGTTAACGTCGATGAGACCGACCCCGGGAGAACGGATGCGCGCATCATTAACATTAATTAAGTGTCCTTAATTCCAAAGTTTCCTTCGATATTTGACACGAAAAACAAGATATAATGTTTCCAGTGGTATTTTGTGAATGTTAATTAGTGCAAAATCCGAAATGGAAAGTGACGAACCTCTGATGTTATTTTTATTACAGTGCTGTTCTTCCTTGGCCGGGCGGATCTGTTACGACGGTTACTGGTACAGACTACTGTCTTCTATTTCTCTTGAATGTTGTTGTAAGGTATTATTAAATTATTTATGCTTTTTTTAGATTGAAGCGTCTTCTTTAAAT
Organism: Hypsibius dujardini; assembly: GCA_001579985.1. Lineage (NCBI taxonomy): Eukaryota > Metazoa > Tardigrada > Eutardigrada > Parachela > Hypsibiidae > Hypsibius > Hypsibius dujardini. The sequence continues at coordinate 1,648 of LRSR01013874.1, forward strand.
ATGACCAATGGAGAATTCGTGTATGTGTATACCGAACCCTACCCTCGGTTTAACGGATTCGGGGTGCTGTCTTGGCAGTACGGTGACGACCATGACAAGGTATCACTAAGGTGCCGGGAAGAAACGCTTCATCCCGATAGACCAGGGTGTGTGTCTTTGCTTAACAGGCGGCCCGTGAGGCCTTCGGGTCGTTGCTCATCATTCATCCCTTGACCGCGCTGTCTGACATTTCCGAAAAAGCCGTCCAGTATGGATCCCGTTTCCGGAAGAGTGCAAACTGCAACTACAATATTTCCTACGCGGCTGTTGATCAAGTGAGTTCCACTCCAAGCTGGTTTGTTAAAAAGAAAGAACTGCAAGACACTGTGCGGCATATAGTTCAGCAATGGTGTTTTCGGAAATGGTTCATGCTTTGGCTTAGGAAGAAGCAAGGTGGATCACTGGCGGGTTCTGCCGGTTTTTGTAACATTACAGACGCAAGCAGCTTATCGGTTTGTTAGGAAATTCATCCATTCGGATCTGACCTGAGGTATTCTGTAGTGCCGTCGAGCTAGCTCTTAGGATTTAGAAAGTGGAGGAGGTCGGCCAAATATAGTAATCACCAGTAAAAACCTTTTCTTGGCAGATTTTATTACTGTACTGTACCAAGCATTCTTGATGCCATGAGTGGCGTATTGACATTTGGGCAAAGGCGTTGTCGGATAAGTGCTAATTCAAGGGTTGGGACACTTATTTTACCTAGGGTTCCAGAAGAAGTTGACATGACCCAAAAGAGACAGTTTTCAACAATGCACAATGCAAGACAATGGTGGTCTACAATGACACATGTCGTCCCATTACAAAAATCTTAAATCTTAGAATCCTGAAACATGTTCGTCTCATTTTCGAATATTCAAATTGTCCCTTGCACAGCCGATTCGGGAGGTGTTGACCAGTTATTCCACTGTCAGCATGTTTGCTCAGGTAAAACGACGAGAGCGTGTGCTTGTGCAACGATTGGCTCTCATGATTCAAGGTCACAAACTTTTCTCATGGGTAGGTCTTAAATGAGACCCTCCATCAAACTGGTACCCTTTCTCTCCACGACGGCCGGCAGCTGTCGAGACGTTTTCTAAACCGAACCTTCCAAGATGGGCTAGTAGAGTTGGTGATGGACGAGGACGGAGCACGGCGGGTGATTCTGGCGGTCTCCCATTATGCGGGTGCAAATCGAAGTGAAGAGGTCTGTCAAAGGAGAGCAGTTATATGAGATTAAACAATATCTCATTGTAACGTTTCCGCCATTTTAGCAACCGTTCGCTGTCCAGTCCAAAGAGCTTCATTTCAAACTGCAAATCGTTCGTGACATCTCCGATTCCTGGCCAGGAAGCGTTTGGCCACCGCCGAATGAACCACGATGCGGCTACAACGACGAAAAAGCTGTCTGCCATCAGGTTTCAGGTACGTCCCTCGTTCGCCAGTTATGCTAGTGTGACGTGTGACGAAATAAGGGTTTGCATGGAGTCTCGACAGTTGATGTGATTGGTTTTGACTTCCAGGTTTATCACACATCACCACCTTAATTATGCTAATCCTTCTGACTTGCATGTTCATGTCATGCATCGCTATTTTATCAGCCAGGTGGGACAGGTGCACGGTGTCACGCGTTTCTTCCTAACGCGATTCATGTTTATGTACCCCAGGAAGTATCTGCATCACAAGGAGCTGTTCGATATGTGGTGGCGACTTGGGTATGCGGACTTTTCGTTTGCTGAATCAACGGTCGAAAAATCGAAGGTGGCTCTACGGTCTGCTTTGGTCTTCAAAAGCAGCGGTAAACTCGGAAATTCAGTTCAGTAGGATGAATTAAATCTTGTTTGTAACATGTCTTTAAAGTTTTGATACATTATTAATGACCGAAAGGTAATTGGAGACTTCATCTAATGTAGTTAAAAGCGAAGTTATAACTTATTAGTGTTCTCGGTCAGTGTGCAAACCATACATCCAGACCGATATGCGGTTCACTATTCTTTCAAATCCGCATATTTCTGCTCCGCCGCTTGCTCATGAGCAGTGTAGTAACAACTAAAAGGTTCGCCACCCTGAAGGCCACAAACAATAATACCGAGCTTCTACACTCCTACGTTTTTCGTAGTGACTGCGCGCGCGTACTGGCAGTGCTAGACGCTTAGTTTACAATAGAACAGGCAGAACTAATCGGTTTAGTGATGATGGGTTTTGATTGGTTTTTATGCGGTTTTGATAGAGTTTTAGTGAATTGCCATGTGTTTCTATTGGTTCTGATGGGTTTTTGAAACTCATCAAGACCCATCAAAACCCATCAAAACCCATCAAAGCTCATTACTGACCGACTAGCCCTAGCCCTGCTTGTTTGATTGGTAACTAAACGACTAGCCCTGCCTGTACGCGCGCGCAGCCTTTACGTTCTTTTTTTGGTCATAATAAGTACCAGTGCATCAGTCACAACATCAGAAATTGCCAGATATGGACTTGCGCACGCTGCAAGATTATGTCGTCGATTGGTGCGGCTTTGCACTATCCCAATGATTAGACCGGCTAAGCTCTTTCTCGTCTTGGCGCGTAGATGCGCATACACTCTACCATGATCACCTCATCTGAGATCCCGGATTTTACGGTGCAACGCAGATTTGCTGCAAATCTGGATTTGGCAAGGCCGGTCCTTCGTCAATGCCGCACGAAAATAAACGCTGGCGAATGCCCTAAATCGCCTTAAAAGCATAAATTCGAAGACGCAAGCACTGGCCTTTTGAATAGTACATCTCTTCATCGCGTTTGCGGTTTGCCGCACCCATGCTTTTTAATATAAGATAAGAAGTTTCGCATTCCTCAAAATCAAACCGGATCCCCGATTTCATTTATTCAGTTCAGTTGTCGTTGCTTCCTTTTCCCTCTGTGATTATGCGGGGTAAACGCGACGTGCCGAGTCCGAACAACTTCGTCATGACCTTTGCAATTCAAGTTTGTCTGGTCTTTCTTGCGGCCTATTGGCCAACAGGCTCAGCCGAGCCTCAAGTGTCGCCAGTTTTAGTCGAAGGTGAGCTGACGGTGACCTTACCTTCACTCGACGTGTCTGAATGAGATACGTTGGTTGAGCATCCAGAAAGGTCTTCTGAGTTTTTGAGTCAACACATTCGTACTGAACTGCAACGTGGTAATGCGGCGCCCCTTTTTTGGCAATCATCAATTTTCTCACGGTCTTAAACGTTAAATTGATGTTATATAGTTTTGGTTACTTGTTTCGCGGCTGCTAAATATCAGTCGTAATCGAGTTTCTTAGTCAAAAACAAGTTGGAGTTCATTAGCTTGAAAAAAACAAGGTTTTTTCACTCGGAAAAATCGTTCTAACGATCCACTTCTGAATACCGCGTCTCTATTAAAAAAATGGGAAAAAAAATTAAATTTTTGTTAATCGATACTCTTGTAGCTTTCTCTGCCAGTTGTGGATTTCTCGCCATGTTTGTCATTCTGTATTTCCTTGCAGATGCCAGTGTGATACACCACGATCAAGCTCTGCGGGACCTGGACAAGCGCTCCGAAGAATTTGCCGCCAAGGGTGAAGATCATGAGGGCGGTACCTGGTACCTGGGGAAGCGTAGCTTCTTCGTCGGTAGGAAACAGCAGAAGAACTGGAAGCAACTTATCGGTGGCATCCCTTGGCAGTTTCAGCAACAGCAGCGAAAACCAACCACCCCAGGCTCAGTGACAGTACTAAACCCGCCCACCACAGTAGACGTCGCAACTTTACTACCTGTGGATCGGCAATTTTTCGAGCTAGACCCAGTGGACATTGAATCTGCCACTGCCCCTGGCGTGCAGGGAAAACGCACCCGCAGTCCGTGGGGCTTTCAACGTTCAACCAAGGCGGCCTGGTACTTGGGCAAACGGTCGGAGGCCACCATGGTGCCGGTTGCATCGAGACTGGTGGGCCGCAGTGCGGGTCTGAGCTTGCTGCGAGCGTTCGCTTTGTTGAAGCACGAGAAGATGCGTCAGCGGCATGTCGGTCGGGGCCGGCTGGGTGGTCCGGGAAGGGGTCTGATGATGAAGCAGACAAAGGCAGGGGTTCCTGCTGCGCGCCTGGCAAACTGGGATAGCCACTAAAGTCTTGGCGGCCCCACACGGTGATGACGCACGGACGGATTGGGAGATTCTGGCAACACTTAACCTGACTAATAGCAATTTTATGTCTCCCCCCCCCCACTGTTAACCCGGTATTATGGGTGCGGCACAAGGCTTACAATATATTAAGGTCAAGCCTCTTTTCTCGATATTGGATAATTTTTTTGTCTCCATCTTTCCAACATTTAAGCATATTTATTCAAAATTAATTAATTAAATAATTAATTAATTAACAATAAGTTTCTTGCCCAAGTTCTTATTGCATTGTATACTAATATCAGAGAGTGACGTTACGCAAGTAGAGAGCCGATGGAATATTTCCTCTGCAGCTGCACCCTTCTTTCATTTTTAAAAGATTATTTGTTTACTCTTAGTCCTTATTTCCGGGGTGCTGCATGACCTTTCGAGCATTCGCACAGACTGTTCAAGTAGCTATGCGGTTGGTCTGTTGAAACCATAAGCCAATGAAGACGTTATATACTTCAATATCAGAGCCTTTTCCAGACATCTGCTCTCTTTCAGAATTTGTGCAATATCCGCATGCATTTTTTTCATGCAAAATACCAGCAATCACTGTACCCTTGCAGCAATTACTGTACCCTTGCAGCAATTATGGTACCGTTGCAGCATTCACTGTACCCTTGCAGCAATTACTGTACCGTTGCAGAAATTACTGTACCGTTGCAGCATTCACTGTACCCTTGCAGAAATTACGGTACCGTTGCAGAAATACTGTACCCTTGTATCGTTTCTCCGTTTGCGAAGAAAAGGGACTGATGAATTGTTGTTTCCGGTGTGACGTAAAACATGACCCATTCTTTGTTAGCCGGAATATATCATGCCATGTTACGCGAACCTCACAATCATGAGCAGGCAGGCCAGTGTCATTATTCAGTCAGAAATGTTTGCCTGTGTTCGACGCCCTCGCGACACCGAGCGAGAACACTGGCACACCGCCTGCGCAGCTCCACGTAGTCTACTTTTATAAATCTCTTAAATCATGCTGTGACCACTTGTGGAGTTGTTATATCGCTGCTCTGAAAGATGGATGAACTTTAAAGGTGACAAATGTAATATGCAATAGTGCTCTTTTCAGTCAGCGAAGACATGTGACTTTCTCCAAATTACAAACGCCATCAGACTAGGAGACCGGTGCGTAAAGTGCTGGTTTGTAATCTATAAGTATGCCCATCCCAGGTCTTTATTGTTAGATAAATACGTCCACAAAGCTACATAGACTCGCGTTGAAGTCCTACAAAAGACATATCACTTTCCTCAGTCCGACCGCACTGATAGTTGAACACCGAGAGGTCCGACCGTACTGGTAGTTGAATAGCTAGAGGAATTGTCAACCTTTTAACCTTCGTGCGACTGACTTGAACGTGACCTTTTTCTTTTGCCCCTCAAAATGATGAGGAAAGTATGTTGCCTCTTTGTCGTATTTCTCACTTTCATTGTCGCACTAGCCGCAGGGCAAACAGGAAGTGATGGCATTGGCCGGGCAGAAAGAGGACGAAATAGTAACTATTACCGTATGTTTTGAAGGCATTCCCAATGGGTTGTGACTGAACACCTATGTAAAATGCTTTGTTGCAGAGGATGAAAAGCGAGATAAATTTGCGGACGAGGCCCCGTGGTACCTCGGAAAGCGCAACGGACGGATTGGTCGAGCCGGCTGGGTGTTCCAACAGAACCGCCATGACTGGACGATAGGTAAACGGAATGATGACGCGGAGGTGCCGATCTCGGTCGTACCATACGAGCTATCGGACCCGAGACCGCCGCGCAGCTATACACTTCGTTATGGGCGATGATGGAAAGAAGCTGCAGAAAATTCGGAGCGAGGGCTCAGTACAGTAAGGTACCCTCGAAACAACGGATCCTTCGCTACGTAATCACACAGAATACAAGCACTTCCTGCACTCCATTAACCCCACCCACAGCAAAAGAGCACGATGCTTCAACGGACTGCCGCTGCTGCTCCGGTTTCTTCTCCGAGTTCAATCTTTCCACGGCTAATCGTTCGGTCAACTTGATGGGAATGTGTGGAATTGTGTACTACAACTCGCTGGTGTTGACCACTTGTGTCTGGAACCGTTGCTGCTTAAGCATTGTACTGATCCCCATGAATTGTACTGCATCATACTCGTATGCGCGGCATAATCTAAACTGCACTCTAAATGGCATTATAAGTTCTTTGGGGCCCCGGCTTGCGCTCCGACTGGGCTTTCTGGTCATTATTTTTCACACTTGAGTGTAAAATCTAATACAATTTATTATTACACATGGGTCAAAATACGGTTGCGCAATGACAATGTTGAAAACAACGACTGCTGCTGCCTGACATGATTTGAAACTCGTATCTATACGTCACGAAGTTCTTGAACCTTGAGCGTGAAGATACTGCTGGGGACCCACTGGGATTGCTGTAACATTCCATATTCCCTTGACAAAATAACAAATAAATGGACAAAATAACTGGAATGTAGTGCCCTGCTGCACCCCTTCTCATCGTAGTAGGGTGGTTCCTCAAGGACGGGCTCTTCAATCTTTTAGGTCGACCTCACCCTTGACTACGTGAAACCTCGAAATGAAACTGCACTCGTTCAAACGCTTCAATTTACAAATCTACATTGTAGTGCAGTATATGAACGTTCGTTCCATCCGATGCCACAAATCATTTCTGCGGGATTCAGATTCATCGACAGACGGAGAGCTTTCGAGATTGTTTCCTATTGTGAGGGGCTTGGCTATGTAATTGTATAAATACTAATATAGGATAGCTAGCCACTTATGTTAGGCGGGTTCGTTCGTCCTTCAGGAGAACCTTTGTGAACCTCGGCTGTTAAGGGTGCGCTGAGGTTACTTTGAGGGCCATTGTTTGGATTCTGGTGGGCCGTGTGGGACAACCACACATTTGATTTGTTTAGTTGTTGATTGATTTATTGGCTGACAGAAAAATGCACTGCGCTTTCCTTTCGCGGCGTGTACCAGGTAAACGCGGCGGGTTGAATCGCTACATGGGTTGAATCGGTCGGGTGGCGGAGGGCGCCACAAGTTTAAGCGACCTTAAATTAAACGCGCTGTTAACAATTTACAATTGTGGCGCCCTCCGCCACCTGACCGATTTAACCCATGTAGTGATTCAACCCGCCGCGTTTGCCTGGTACGTCGTGGGCGATGGAATACTCATAGCGAATGAATTCAATCGTATTGACAAGGAAATCGTGAAGAAACTGCAATATGATGCAGAGGATAGCGCTCGGAAATAAAAACGACAACAAAATGCTTAAGATGTGCAGTAATGTGACCTAACTCAATCAAAGCTTAATTGACACGTTTTACCCCTACGGCCCACCAGAGCCCAAACAACGATCCTCAGAGTAACCTCAGCACAGCTGTATTAACAGTAGGAACCGACTATCGGTAGTATATAAGTGTCTTACCCTCAAATACCTTCTCATAGTCTGATTGCTGTTCTGATTTAGCAAGTACCTCATTTTAATCAGCCGTTTCGCGCTGGTCAGCCCGTGAACTTATCAAAAACAGTCAGTTGATGAATTATAGAAGCTGACAGGACAGCGTAGAACGAAGTCCTCCCACCACATCAATTCCTACACTCACACTACTTCATTCTACATGTTGATGGGTGTGCGTTGACGGGCCCTTCAATTAACATGAATTATTTCCTAGCTTTACCGTGTAACATCACCATTACCAGCCGGCAATAACGGTGACGACGTGCACACAACCGACGTTCGATCTCCCACAGCGCTGCTATTTAAACGGCGGTTGTTCGAATCAACTTGAGGCGTAATTTAGCAGTTTTTTCTCCCTCCGATCCGATTCACGGGCGACCAATATTCAGCCCACTCCCCCGCCTGGTTAAATGGCGTTTCCGGTTGCCGTTAGCACCCTGCGCTGTGCGGTCTTGCTGGTGATGTGTACCTACCTGGTGCAGGCTGCCGTTATTGCCGCCCAGCCGAGTGACGACACGGAATCAAGTAAGGCAAACGCTTTTTGCTGGTGACCTTTTTTCGCCGTGGCCTCGGATGAAAGAAAGTCGTGTTTCCGTCTCTTTTAAAGGCTCAGTCAAGGTCAACCAGGCAGTGCAGCATCTCACCCCGGCCGAGTATGTCTCCCTGACACGTCTCCTCAAGGGTAACGCCATCGCCAACGTCAAACGGAACTATGATGACTTCATCGACGGTGGAACCGAAGTATGTCACTATCTTTCCGGTGCATTCCCTTCAGTGTATGTGAAAGGGGTATAAAGGGTATTGTGATAAATTTCAGTACTTGGGAAAGCGTAGCTGGCCGTGGAATGAGGCTCACGAGTTGCGGTTCCGGAAGCGCATGATGGATGCCAACGAATTCCTCGGTTGAACTCAGTACAACCTCATGATCCAGTTATATTTTACGATTGGAACAGAACTATTACAATAGAACAATTCACACCGGCAATATGTTTTTCATAGTTGAGGTTGTTCAATGTTGAAGGATGTTTCCGTATATTTTTAACCAGTTGTCGAATGTTATGGACGGTTCGGTCACGCTTTGTTGCATCTATCACCACCCGGTACCACCCGGTACCACCCGGTACCATCCGGTACCACCCGATACCACCCGGTACCACTGGTACCACTCGGTACCACCCGGTACCACCCGGTACCACTGGTACCACTCGGTACCACCCGGTACCACCCGGTACCACCCGATACCACCCGATACTAGTACGGCACGGTGACAGTATCTTTTATTTTATTTTTTTAAAGTGAATCACACCGGCAAAAATATCTAAAAGTCAAATCAAAAGTCCTCTGCACTTTGGACGGTTTTTGTCGGTTTCGGGATATAATAAAAGTCATAAGACGAACATGGATAATGAGGACGTGAAGTACCGCCGATGAACCGAGAGAAAGGATTCAACACCAAAAAGGGATCAGTCCGCATTCACGCAAAAGCCAAAAGGACAAACAGCGAGATGAAGTAAAAAAACAATTTCAGATCTCGCACACGGAGCTACAATTCCCTCTTCCTCAATAATAAACTCTAAGTGGCGGGGGGGGGTCGGCGGGATCCGGAAACCGAGGTCGGTGAGACCTTGCCGGAAACCGAGGTCGGTGGGACCTTGTGCACACGGGGATCGGAATGGCGATCAAAATGGTCGGCGGTGGACCGCAGGATCAGGCGGCAGGCGTGTAGAGAGGGGAGTTCGGTCCGACCAGGACGACGAGCCGCTTGTTTTTGGTCAAGCTAAAATGGGAATTTGTGCACTCCTTTAAAACAAATCCCGCAAAGAAACAAAACCTCAGATTTACTGATTCAGGTAAGAAACCAATAACCAAAGGGCAAAGTCGCAACTTTTGGATGAATCTGTCTGTAAATAATATTCCTATGTTTTTAATTCAACACGTTTAAGTGATTTTTTTTCTCTCTCGCAATATTTTATTTTATCTTTTATTGTTTTGTTTGAATGACAAATGAATTTAATTACTAGAGAAAAAGGCAAAAAATAATCAAGGCCTAGAATGTTTCGAGAAAAATCGCACAGATTGCGTCATTCCTTTTCGTTTTATAACTCATCATTTGATGGAAGCGAAGGAGAGGGCGTGTCTGCGTCAACAGCGCAACTGACACTCGTCTCTTACCTGATCGATTCGTTGTACACGCCGCGAGGTCGGGCGCCATTGGCCGCAAATAGGCCGAAGCACTTGGCGATGAGATTCATCGAACGTTCATTAAATTCCTCTTTGTCCATCATTAACGCAACGGAAAGCCTGAAAATGGGGGGAAAGAGAGAGGGGGGAATATAAAATGCCCGCGACCGCTTTACGCACTTTTGCATAACTCATTTGACAACTCGCTGTCTTCGTGGTAGAATGCGGCCTCAAACACGAATAACTAAGCACCCATATTGCTCCTCTGGGACGGGGAACGGGAATCCCCATCATGTGCGCACTTGCTGCAATGTGATCGAAGAGCACCAGCAACTTACTCTTTGGGACTTGTCTCCACAAAATTCAGGGAGGACGGGCAGAGATCCACTGTTTTAGGGTGGAATTTGGCGGCCTTGGAGACTGTTGAAGCCATATAGGCGTCGAACTTATCCTTCGCAGCAGGAAAATTGTTCTCAATTTTCAGCTCACTTTGCCTAAAATAAACATTCTTTTAGATTGGGAAATCTGAGTCTCAATCTTGTCCTAGATGTACCTGTTTTATAAAATATATCTACATATGCTTAATTCTGTCTGTCAAGCTGTCTGTCAGGCTGTCTGTCAGGCTGTCTGTCAGGCTGTCTGTCAGGCTGTCTGTCAGGCTGTCTGTCAGGCTGTCTGTCAGGCTGTCTGTCTGTCTGTCTGTCTGTCTTGGTCTGCCCAATTAGGGAGTGGTGAAAAGTGACAACAGCCAATGAAAATAACTCCACCCTTACGTACCTGCTGAATTCTCTGGGTCGATGGAACATTTCTCGAACTACTCCACCATTGCCCGCTGGTGGAGATATTCGAGCTATCCGCGAGACATCCGGTACGACTGAAATGATTTTCTGCTTCGGGAACCACCCTTCCCATGACCTACGAAGCAAAACTCATCCAGTTAACAAAAATATGCTTAAACTCTAATTCAGGCATAAATATGCCAGAACATTCAAAAGCCTACTCTGTCAGGCAGCAGCTGTAATCGCCATTTTTGGTGTTGGCTTCCCAGAAAGACCGCGTAGTCAAAAATCCTTGATGGGGAAAACCATCCACTCTGTGGACTCGGGTAAGGTCGCTAGACACTCCAACATATCCTGATATGGATAAAGAACATTCATTACAAGCAACCAGCGCAAGCGGGCAGGATGGAGAATAATCACCATTGTCATTCCAAGCGCCAATGGCATTGATAGTGCTGTCCACTTCGAACAGCGGTTCTTGTGTGGCCAAGTAATGGAGAAAGTCCGGTGACAGAACAGTATTCTCCTCGATGACGACGATATATCTGGGAAAAATGAAAAAGCACGGTTACATGTACAGTCATCCTCGAGGGCTTAAAAATATAAACCAATATACCTCGGGTGGAGTGTCTCAAAGACATCCGTAATGGAGTGGACTAAATGAGTCCTGTAGTCCAGCTCAATTCGTCCCGATAGGATATGGAAACTAGAAGGACAGAATTGCGTAATAAATAATATATATATATATATTTCGATAAAAGAGAATTATAAATATTCCACCCAATCTCACTTGAATAATTTGATGAGCCGTTCGGTTTCCGAATCGTTGGTCTTCCTCAGCGACACCATCACTTGTCGCGGATTGACACCCGGCTGCCCGAGCAACGTCTCAAGCAGCATTCGCAAAGCGTTCCTCGACGGTGGCGCCATCACCAGCACCACCGTCAAATCGCTGTAAATGGGACTGTTGACC
>LRSR01013876.1:0-32889 GCA_001579985.1 Hypsibius dujardini
TGGTCGATAATCCTCCGGATTAACCTGATCCCGGTCAATTCAGGCGTAACACTGAAAAATTTGACGGCTGGCGTCGCACTGGTCCATTCCATCGGTGTGAGTCCCCGATTCACCAGCTCCTCGAACCGTTGCTCCACACTCGGGATTTCCATGGGGTTCCGCCCGGTGAGCAAGTCCGGCGGCATCAAGACGGTAGCCCGCTTGGCGATCGCATCCCGGTCGCTTTTTTTTACCGATTTCTTGCGGTGATCGTAGATGTTATAAGGACAAATAATTTCCAGTCGCTTGGCCCCGTAAATCTTTTGAAGCTTCTAAAACGCGGACGAGTACACAACCGAATTGTCCCTTTCAAAGATCAATCGAGCAAGCCAACAGCAAGCAGGTTGACATAAAAACAGAGAAACATCCCAAATGACCAACCTGTAATCGATAAATAAAAACAGCACGGTTTTCGAATATCCGCATCCGCTTTGCGCCTCTCTCGAGGATTGCCTGGGTCAAGTAGCCCATTCCGGGGTTTCCCTCCATAATGATGCTATCACTGTCCGAGGAAATGGACATTAAGCTGGCTATTTTGTCTAACACATCAAACAAAAAGAAATCCGTGAAAAAGTTGGCCTGACAATAAACTCGAACAAAGATGCCTTAATCCATCAGAAAGATATTCAAAATTGGATTATGTGGGCTTATTATCTCGTTAAGGCGTTACTCACATATTATGTAATCAAAGGAGGGTAGGTGGGTAGTCTGGACCCTTGATTACTCACCATTAAAATAGGCCCCGCCCTCCAGTATAATTTTGATTATCTGGGTAGGTGGGTGGTCGAAAAAGGCCATTTTTGATTACTGTACTGCCACGATTTTAAGGGTGGGTTCTTTGCCCTACCAGTAAATTACCGACCCCCCGGTCCAACTTGTGTTCAAAAGAGCAGTGAATTCAAATTATCGCCGCCGGGAGGATCTCCGAAGACAAGTCAGTAAATCTTATTTGCTTTAACGTGCACTTTCAAGATCGCTCGCTCCGATACGCGGCAATATTGCGCAAAAGAGTTTTGACAATGAATGAAAGAAAAGTTTTGTAAGGATTGAATTTACGGAATAATAAATAATATGGAACAAAATGGCCCAGAATGATCGGGGATTTCAAAGTTGCACTTTAGTGCAATTTAAGTCATACACAATGCACAGTGCACAAGTCATGCACAATGCACATTGCACAAGTCATGCACAATGCACAAGTCATGCACAATGCACAGTGCACAAGTCATGCACATTGCACAAGTCATGCACAATGCACAATGCACAAGTCATGCATAATGCACAATGCACAAGTCATGCACAATGCACAATGCACAAGTCATGCACAATGCACAAGTCATGCGATTGGTTGACCAAAAATTGGGGGTGGTACATTGAGTCCATTAGCGTCGCCTTGATTAACGAGATAATCGGCACACATAACCGAACTTTGAATACCCTTACTTGAAGAAAAAATGGGGATTGAACCTCCCGATCGGAGTGGGGTTTTTTTTCACAAATATCTGTCTACATATCATGATTTTAAATTGGGCTCTCGGGGTCAAAATCACATCCGTGGTTCCAGAAAAAATTCCCGCACCACTTTGTGTTATGGCCCGGCGCTTGATTGATTGATTCATCAGCTACGTTTCCGAAGATTCAATTTTTTGGTCCCAACCACTGGAAAACGTTTGATCCCAAGATTTTTGAAACCCGTCCATTCCAAATTCGATTTGAAATCGATTGACATCAGCAGAGTCTCTTTTGGATGCCAAGGGGCGGAGCTACAGGTCATTTCTGCAACGTCACTTGCAAGCCTAGATTGAAACTAGCCCATAGCTCCGCCCCCTGGCATCCAAAAAAGATTCTGCTGATGTCAATTGATTCCAAATTGAATGTGGAGTGGACGAGTGTCAAAAATCTTGGGATCAAACGTTTCCAATGGTTGGGATAAAAAAACTGAAACTTCGGAAACGTTGCTGATGAATCAATCAATCAAGCCCCGAGCCATAGCACAAAGTGGTGCGGGAATATTTTTCTTCTTTTTCTGAACCCGCGGATATGATTTCGACCCCGAGACCTCAGTGTATAATTATGATATATGAACAGGTTTTGCGAGAAAACAAACCTACTTCGATCGGGAGGTCAGATGGGAATCTGTATTAGTGTGATATCACTGATTTCTGGACAAACCTGCTAGAGCTTCGTTTCCAAGGTACATCTCACCGGGCAAAGATCGGGTTGCTCGGAAGACCTTCCGCAAATCCAACTCGGAAGGATCCACCGGCTCTTTCTTTTCTGCCTTTTTCGACGTGGCCGACTGCGGAGAATGGGCAAGATCAGTCGGTTTTTTTTGAGAGACCGACAATTTTTTTGAATGCGAACAAATAAAATGTGTTTGAATATCGAAATGTTGTATTTAAATTAAGTTACAAATCAGCACCGGATCAAAGTCTGACTGTCAATTAAATTAAAAAATATTAAAAAAACCCGTTTCCCGGTATTTTAAATAAAATTGGAATATTATCATTGATCTAAACTGATTTACAGTTCATATCTTAATTTAAATTAAATTAAACAAGCGTCTGACTGTAAATAAAATAAAATGTAATTTAATGTAATTTAATTTAATTTAATTAAATATAAAATCTATTTTGGTCTATTTTAAATCACTATTTAAATTAATCGTAACATCACTAGACAATGTGTTCAACTGTAATCTGGCTTTTCATTTAACAGTACAATCGGTTACGAGCCTACGAAAGCGATTTTGTCACAACAGCAACTGCAACGAAAGTTTGATTGATTGATCGATCAATTAACTAATCCAGCTTTCACTTTCACTGCGCAGCACTCAGTCGCGTCAACAGTCAGACAACTCTTGAGTCGGAAATGCTTAAAAATCTCCAAGTATACGGAAATTTATTTTGTCTCCATGGGCGGGTATAGGAAACGTATCCGAAATGCGAATTTAAATATCACAAGGATCAACAATTCTGGCTGATTGATGGATTGTGTAGTTTATGGCAGCGTTTAGGTACTGCTCTCCTCGACTGATTGATGGATTGTGTAGTTTTATAGCAGCGTTTATGCACTGATGTCTCCAGTTGATTGATGGATTGTGTAGTTTTATGGCAGCGTTTATGTACTGATCTCTCCAGTTGATTGATGGATTGACGCGCTGCCCAGATCGCCATCTTTTTAGAATAAAGCGCCCGCACGTACCTTTGGTGGTTTCGTCGCCTTTTCAATAACTTTTATAAGAGAAACATTGTCGCCAAGACTTTGTCCAGTGAAGACATCGACAAAGCCCCTCTTTGCCTTGGTGTTGGTCTTACGAGGTATTGGACCTGCTGCTGGTCCGTTCGGCGCTTTCGTTGCAGCTCCACAGCGCGGACAAACGATGAGCACACTGGCACTCCGAGTGCATAGCCTTAAGGTGTCTGAAAAAGCTTTTCCCATTATTGACAGAGTCAGCATGATGGGAAGATGGTAAGAAATCTTTTAATGGAGAGAAGTAAAAGTTCCGTTGCGTGCATTGCATTCAACATCCAGGCATACAGTTGATTGATTCATTGGTTGATGTGGCTACGGCTTTTAACAGTTCGGTTTAGGGATTGAATTGTTCGGTCTGGGGCAGAACTGTTCGGTTTAAAATGAGAATTGTGCGGTTGTAAACATACTTGTTCGAATACGTATTAACGGTATTCCTGTATTCATTCAACATGTTCCTTCATTTATGGTTGTTCCTTCATTTATGCTTCCCGGATTTCCAGCTTTCGTTCCTGCGACTTCATTCCTGCTTTTCTTCTATCTTCGCTTGCGTTTATTATTTATCCGAGCATCAGTGATGAAAATGCCGTCATCTTTTGCACGGAGAATTATTTTGGAAAGTAAACATCGCTTCTGAAGTTGGATTTTGTCTCGTGTTTGATTCGAGAAATCGGTTTATCGTCGTGTGATTAGTTTCCTTCACGCCTGCTTTGCTAGCAGAATCCTCCGTTTATTTGCCGAAAAATGGGGAAACGATCGACCCAGAATACGAAATCGGGGAGGGCCATGAACCCCGCGGATCAGGCCAGTGAGTTGTTGCTTTAATAGAAAAGCTTTTGAATTATTTTCTGCGGTTTATGCACGCGCGACTTATTTTTTTATTTTTTAAATGCCATTTTCCCCCTACAGGAAAGGAGGCTCGACGGCGTGAGCTGAAGAAAAACAAGAAGCAGCGTCTGGTGGTGCGGGAAGCCGTCATCAAAGCGAAAGATCCCAAAAAAGTCATTGAAGAACTGGAAAGGCTCGATCAGATGGGTAAGTGAATGAAAGTCATCGATTGATTGATGAGTTGACTGATGGATTAATTAAAAGTTGATTGGATTAATCAATCGATTGATTGATGAATTGACTGATGATTAGTTGATTGGATCAATCAATCAATTGATCGATGAGTTGACTGATGGTTAGTTGATTGGATCAATCAATCGATTGATTGATGAGTTGACGGATGGTTAGTTGATTGGATCATTCAATCGACTAATAGGTAGCAAACTAATTCGCTTGGTTTGATTTCGAGAGTACATTACAATTGCATCTTTTTTCTGCTTTTTTAGTGGACTGTGTGCAATAGAGTTAGTCCGGTTCGTTGTGTGCACCTTTAACCTTTCTCTACTTCGTCATTTTGGTTTTGCTTCACATAGTCGCTTTGTGTCTTACGTTGATCGATTGATTGACGGTTGATTAAATTTTCCAATTTTTTCTCATTCGGTCGTATGGTTGATTTTGATTGAACCATCATATAGCAGTGGCCAATTTTTCAGTCATATCATCTGATTTTGTTACTTTTCAACAGAATACAACATCAACGAAGCTCCTCCATTGCCGGATCATGTCCTGTTGGAGAGACGTCGTCGATTACTAGGAAACTTCAACCGCTGCCTCAGTCTCTACGTACGTTTCTATCAACTGTGGTGTTCCGTGCCATTCTTAATCTCCGCCAAATAACCGTCGGGCTTTAGGAGAAGGACGACAAAACCACCTATAACGACCTGAAGAAGATGCTGGCGCAGTATCACAGGAAGCACGACGACCTGCGGAAATATTACGGTGCGTCCTAATTCCAAATTCCAAATTCCAAATTCCAAATTTTCGGACCGCCGAATTGGTGCAAGAAGTTATTTTTTTTAGATTCCGTGAAAAGAGCACAAAGTGTGACGGTCGATGACATCCCCTTGCCCATCGCCATGCCGGATGACGGTAAGATAAGGGCTTCAATGACCGCTGGCCATCTTAGTTCACTTCGTTAAATGATTGACTGAGTTTTAGATGCCCCTATGGAAGAAGAGCATTCACTGCAGCCCGTTCGCCATATCTCCCAAGGACCTGCGGTGCTTGCGGCTCCCCGCATGCTATCGTGGGAGTAAGTGAATATCTACGCCCAATGGTCGTTTGTCTTTGGATAATAGAAACCCTGTCCATAAGCTGACAACCAGACCGGCACATAAATATACAGACAGACGGGCAGAGAGGTCGGGAGACAGACAGAAAGACGCACAGACAGGCCGACCGACGCACAGACAGACAGACAGGCAGACAGACAGACAGACAGACAGACAGTCAGACAGACAGACAGACAGACAGACAGACAGGCAGGGAGGCAGGCAGGCAGACAGACAGACAGGACCAAAGAACAAGGATTACCTGCTAACATCAGCTCAGATTTAGAACGAATTTGGAATTATTCATCAAGTTCGAAATACGTTGAGATGTCATTGTAGTACCTCCGCTTTGAAGTTTTGATTGCTTCTTTGATTCATCTACAGGGCATTCTCCGATAACTTGGCTGATACCGGTGGAAAACGACCGCCCGGTCCGCCGTGTTGTCCGGCACCAGCCTTGGCCAGCGATGACAGCGACGACGAAGCCGATGCCGGAGACGGTGGCGACAGCGGCGGCGACGGTGAAGGTGAAGAAGCTGCTTCCGACGAAGATGTGGATGAAGATACACCACGCCAGCAGTCCTCCAGCGATGCAGGCCCGTCAGTTATCAGCACGTCAAAGGATGAGTCGGCTGTGGAAAGCGATGTTCCACCGGAAACTGCCCGTGTTGGCGCTGTAATCACAGCTTCTGATGCAACAGGTACAGAGCGGGAAAATTATTTCAGCTGCTCGAGTGAGACACCGCAATGTCATCCCCGTGACTTTTGCGCTTTGACAGTGTCGGTATCAGCGATGCCTCGAATGACGCGGCCTCCCGGTCCCACGTTCGGTGTCGGGCGTCCACCGTTCGTCCCGCCGGGAGCCAATTTCCGGAATGTCCCACCGCCGAACATGATGCAGCAACGTTTCCCACCACCGATGCCAGGTTAGTTTCTGGTGTCCGTCAATCAAGTTGCAGACAGTCTTTCGGTTTTCGGTTCCTCAAGCTCTTTTTTTTCTCAGGGTTTCCCGGTATGCCCCGGACGATGACTCGGCCACCGGGTTTCGGTCCGATCGGTCCCATGGCACCGGGCATGCGGCCTCCCGAGTATGATCCCGTGATGCATCGACCTCCGCCGTTGAGTGGTCCATCCGCTGCCTCGTCTGGCGAGGCAAAAACTATGATCCAAGCTAAGCCACAGTTGAGGAATTTGACGGCTGAAGTAACTCGCTTTATACCCACTTCGGTGAAAGTGAAACGGGAAGAGATCGCCAAGCCGAAGCCGAAACCAGTCGGTAAGCCAGTATTGCCTTCTTCAGCAACACATATGTGCTATCTACGCGTCTAACACAGTCGAGGCTCGCGAAATTGCGGCAAAAGATGCGAACTGATCTTGCACTCCCTTTCGAGTGGATTGATGTTGGTTTATTGCGCAAAAATAGATGGAAGCAAAAAAAGTCATTTTTTTTCGAGGTCTGTTTGACTTGAATTTCATCTCTAACCACTGAATTTTAAAAACAGTCGAATCGGATGATTTTACGATCGAACATACCGTAGTCTCGGGGAAGACTTTTTGGACTTTTTTGATTTTGCGCTTTCCGATCCGATTTGCGCTTTCCGATCCGATTTGCGCTTTTTCGCTCTGTTCAAGTAACCTGAATAGCTGTGCAAACTTTGCGCCCATTGTGCCCATCCCCTGGGCCCCCCCCCCGGGGGCCGGCAGGCTCCAATTTATATTTTTCTAAAATAATCTTATCTTTGGATTTAAAAATATTGTTAGAATCTGACAAGTTTTGCTGCAACGTCGGGAGTCTCGACCGAGCCTCTGGTGTCTTGATTCTTACTTATAATCAAGCAATCAACTGACGGTAAACAGGGGCAAGTCTATTGAGACAATTGCCAACTTTAAAATTTCACCGAAAAAAAGTTCATTTAGCTTGACCGGCGAAATAAATGTTTATATTCATTAGTGAATCAGGTCAAAACAAAAAGTATTTTGGAACGGTTTTGAATTCGACCGTTAAAATTTCCCCAAGTTAGGCTGAGGCAATTGTCATTGTTGTTTTGTGCCGTTTGAAATCAATCTGCCTTATGGTCTGCCAGTCTTTTGGGTTCTCAGCCTGTCCGTCTTGTTTCCTTCGCAGCCATGGGACCAAACACGGAACTCATACCGCATCGGCCGGCCGCGCAGCAGCAGTCCAAAGGCAGCACCGACGAGGCGTACGATGCGTTTTTGAAAGAAATGGAGGGCTTGCTTTAACCTTTTCAAGTCTTTTCACGCACTTTTAAACATCTCTCATGTGGAAGAAACGTCGCGATGTTCAGCCTCAACGAATAGTCTAGCATAAGATGGAAGCTTGTCTACGCCCGAAACTTGTTAACCGCTTCCGTTCGGCACTTCTCCTGTCCTGTGAACTGAAACTCGACTGATCCGCTTGATAAAACTCACTCTCTGGAAAGACAATCCGCCTTAGTTGTTTCGCTAAATTCGCAGTCGGGCGTGTGACGAGCCGTCGCAAGGTCTGCGCCACGGATCGCTTCAGCCGCGAACTCTCCTCTCCCGTCGTGCGGATTCTCAGCTCCTCCGAAGCGATCCGCCGCAGCACTGTCGCACCGCCTGAAAATGTATTTCCCGCGGAAATCTGCGCGGCGACTTGTCGGAGGAACGCGGACTTTTGCGGCTGGAACTCGCCCGTGGCGGCGAATTTGAAGCGGCAGTCCTCGTCGTCGACCGTTAACAGGGACATGGCAAAGGCGTGCTGGCACTGAGGAACCGTCGGTACGTCCACCAGCTCGCTGATCCTATTCAGCGGGATGAAGTCCACGTGTTCCCACCGCTTCGGCGCATGCAGCTGGCTCAACCGTTTGGACGTGACATTCCTCCGCCGGCAGATCTCTAAGACGTCCTGGAAGTAAACGCCGTTTGATTTGATTATCTTCCGTTTTGATTCCACTACTTTATGTCTTAATGTCGTTCAATTCCGTTCACTTGTCCCTGATTGGTTTTTGCCTGACAGGTTATGCTACCTTGCTTGATTGAAATGATGATTTTTGGTGTCAACATTTTGAAGTCAATAAAGGTCAAGTGAATCTGAATGAACAATCAAGCGAGCGATCGAACGTGTTTTCGGGCCGGACCTGAAATTTACCCCCGCTGATTCACATCAAGCTTGAGCGGATCGTTCAATTCCGTTCACTTGTCCATGATTAGCCTGTTGGTTTTTGCCTGACAGGCTACGCTCCTTGCTTGATTGATTGAAATGATGATTTAAGTTTAAGTGAATCTGAATGAACAATCAAGCGAGCGACGGAACGTGTTTTCGGGCCGGACCTGAAATCGACCCTTGAGATCGGGAGCGTACAGTACGAGTTCTAAAGTTGATGAAAAACAGCGAGAAAAATAAAATCGTATCGAGTTAAAAAAAAAACGCGAAATATTATGAAATCTAAAAACATCAAAGAAACCTTTGGTTTTTTTATTTTTTAATGACGATTCCAGTTTTGCTTAATGCATTTGTATATTATCCTTACCTGGAAGAGAAGCATAATCAGCACAGCTTCTCGCTCGTCGAACTGATCGTCCTCCAGTTCCACACACTCCAAATGGCAAATGTAGCTGCGGTAGCCAGTCCGCGGGTTCTCCGGTCTTCTCTCAATCTCGGCAATAAGCTCCAGAATCTCCGCTTCCCGTTTCTGTTCGTTGATGAACGACAACACCCGCTGCACCTCGACGATGGCTTTCTCCAGCTCCACGCTGTCGGGATTGCTGTCGTCGGTCTTGTTTTTGATATCCCTCAACAGGCTCACCACCGAGGGGACCCGCTGAATCGGCCGGATCAGCAGGTCGTGGAGGTGTTGCCGCCCACTGCCCGGTTGCGTCTGCCGGAACTTGAGGTAGGCGTGGAAGCGCTTACACTTGGCCTCCCATTCCAGCAGGAAGACCTTGATCTTCTCAAAGGAGTTCACGAACGGCACGTAGGCCTCCAAATCAGGGCCGTACTTGGTGAAAATGGCTCCGATGCTCGCGTTTTCCGTCCAGTTTGCCGTGACCGCTTCCAAATCCGCCACAATGCACCTATAAATGTAATGACCTTTAAATCAACTGCTGAAACTGAACTTCTAAAATGAAAAGTTTAACTTCAAAAATCTGCATTTCGGCTCACCCTCCATTTGGTCCGTAAATCGGTTCACTCATGGGTTTCTCTTTGGTGGTAGGTGCTTGATTGTTTGATTTCCGGAAGTGCTATAGTATACTAGGATGTACTATAGAGAATCAAACAATCAAGCACCTGCTATGAAATAGAACCGATGAGTGAGCCGAAATACAGACAGACTTCTTCTCATGCCCGATTCTCGGAGTTCTAAACAACCCTCAAACGCACCTGTGCGTTCGCAGCAGATCCGGCAGCTGGGAGAAGGTGGTGTTGATCTCATCCACAAAGTCCGGCTCCTCGAGGAAGATGCTGTTGGGATGGTCCGTGTCCAGCGGGATCTGCCGGATAATGTCCAGCATCGTGTCGAGGATAGCGACGTAGTTGCGCTCCGTCTCGAGCAGCTCCAGCACGCGCATGTGCCGTTTCGAGGGTGGCGGTGGCACGGGCTGTTGGGCGATGTCCGCGGCGGCAAGCGTGGAGAACCGTCGTTTGGTCAGGGTGCCGAGACGGGATCGGACACCGTCCGGCGGCGGTGGCGGTAGGAGATGATCAAAGTTCGAGCGTTGCTGGAACTTACGTTCACCCCGGATGTCGTCGTCGTAGTTGACGGAGCAGCGTTTTGCCGGGATGGGATTGGGGAGAAGGGCTTCGGAGTCTGTGCGTTTTCGACAGGCGTTACCCATTTTCAGGGGACGGTCAGGGATGAAACGGTGAATGGGTCAAAAATTTGAATATTCAAGCGGATTGTTTTACTTCAGATGAGTTTACTAACATGTGAATGAATGCGCGAATTCGTGACTGAGTTCGAAGCCATGAAGAACCTTGATGTCTGGAGACGTTCAGCTGTATTGCACCTTTAGCGTTCGTCTGGGTCGTCAACGATGAGGTTGATCATTGTTTTGGGGATCTGCCGTAGAGTCAATCGGGTCGGGGTAGTAATCCTTTGTTTTATCGGTCAAGGTTGTGAAAAGGACATCGATGTTTGCGAGAGGGAACTGTCAGTGTGATAAGACCTCTTCGCGTCGCAAGATTACAGCGGGCTTCTGGTTTTAAATGTTGTTCATGCAACTTGCAGAACCCTGACTTGCCAACCATACCAGTAGAACATACCGATAGCACACTGTAGACGAAATAGGCAAGACTAGGTTGATTTTAACCTAACCGCGCAGTGCGTTGGGTCTCCGGTTGATTAACCCGCGAACTGTTGGATGTTTGATAGCGATGTCTGTTTGTTCGCGATTTGTTTACCAGTGTGCGAAGGGTCTTGTGCGCCGTTATCTTACTAGCCTGGGCACATGGTGGCTTTGTTTCGCACATGTTACTTCCGGTCAGGTATACGGGTGATTGAAGAACCCCAGCACTCCAACTACAACTGTCAGGAAGAAAGAGGCAGAGGTGCGAATGCATGTAAGTGAACTTCAAAAACTATACACGAGGTGTGTGTGACAGATCACACATGCCCATTTTCTATTTGCTATCGCTAAACTTGTACACTACGAAACACGAAGGATTTGGTACAATATTAAGCAGTAGAACCCTCTTGCCATTGACCTCTATGGAAGATACAGAATTCGGCTGTTTTATTATTATTGCATTTTTATAGTACCAGTAATAGATTTTGTAATACTCATAACAGACAGACAGTCAGACAGACAAATAGGCAGGCAGACAGACATACAAACAGACAGACAGAAAGACAGACCGATGGAGAGACAAATAGGCAGGCAGACAAGTATACAGACAGACAGACAGACAGACAAATACACAGACCGACAAACAGACAGACAGACAGATAGACAGATAGATAGGCAGGCAGGCAGACAAACAGACAGACAGACAGACAGACAGGGAAATGCATGGGATCGGTTTCCGCCATTATATTGCCGGTTCATGTACTGGTAAAAGTGCGAGTACTAGTTTTGGCCTCTCGCACTATCTGGCAGTCAATGGTCAGGTCGGTTTGAATTCTGTCATTATATTTCTACACTAGAGCCTGGTGACACTTTCCCAGCCTCTGATTCAGATTCAGACAAATGAAGAATGAGGAGAAAGACAAGTATCCAGGCAACCGTCGCACCCGTTTCCGCATTGGAATAATCACGGGAGTGCTTCGAATCGCCGTTTCGACTATTGATTTGAGTTACGTTATTATTCTGCGGTAAAAATATTTGCGCAAGTTACTGCCCACGAGACATTAAACCTTTTTGTGCTTTTTTATACGAATCATAAATAATAAGAACTGGGCCGGATCTAACGCAGAAATTGAAACAGATCGTTATCTAACGCTAGCCTGTTTCGGTTTCTCCCCATTAATGGAGCCAAATTCAACGGGAAGATCACTCCAGAATGGCGCCAGCCTCGAAGGTGAACGGAAGAAACGGAATTACTTTAAAGCTCGGAGAGCCGAGTACAGTGATATCGCTGCGCTTCAGATCCTTGCAGCTGAAGAGTGTAATAAAGAGACATTCGGGCGGCAAGTCATTAGTCAGCTAATGTACGTAAGAATTCCTTAGGAAGTGTTATATCGAGGCATTGATTCATTTAAACTCTCTATTACCACTACGATATTTCATTTCCTTTTGAACAGTGAAGACAGCTTAATATCAGTGACGGTCATCGAGCAAACCAAACGCTTCGAGCACATCACTGGCTACGCATCCTTCAACGACACGCCTACACGCGTGCTGCCCGGTCTGAAGAGCTGGTCGGACGTCCTGCAGCGGAGTCTTCCCCACAGCTACTTCTCAACGGCCAATTCCGTATTTCTGACGTCGTTAATCACTGAGCCACGCAACAGCGAAGAGGTCCTGGAGGAATGTCTGAAGGTGTTGTTCACCGTCAATCCAGAATTGGATTATTGCCTCTTGCTCTCGGGAGTTGGTGCTTTTGATTCCCCTTTTGAAAAGTACTTCACCGCATGGATGGACCTGGTGGGGGAGGATGTCATCGTTCATCTGGCCATCTGCAAGAAGGAAAACGTCTATCCGGAGATCGTAATCCGGCCAGCCGAGATTCTCGACGTCCCGAAGGTGCTACCGTATTTCGGAAAGCTACACGAGAGGTTGCACGAAAACTTGGGCGAGAACTGGTTGGAGAGGATCGTTCGTACAGCGTCTTCGAGTAAGGATACAAAGTGCTGTGTGGTCGAGGTATACGCTTAATATCTCGCTTAACCAGTAGAAAACCCTGTCAAACAAAACAGGCAGGAAAGGATTAATCAGGCATTCTGTAGACCACGCGAAGTAGTTAAAATGAGATTATTTAGAGCGAACATCAAAAGGGCTCACTGCGATTCTGCTTCGCTTTAAATTGTACGTAATTCATGATCGGTTTCCGGATCAAACACAGGCACAGATATTACAAATTGACAGAAGAATTCTGCCGGGTTTTTTCAGAGAGCTTAAATTCGAGTCGTTTGGAGGTTTCAGAGATAATAGGCTAGGAGAAAGGGATCAAATCCCGTGGTTCTTCCATGAATGCTCATCTAAAAATGAATGCGCAGCTGATTCGCCGTCCGTCAGTCCGTCTGTCCGTCCGTCCGTCCGTCCGTCCGTCAGTCCGTCAGTCCGTCAGTCCGTCAGTCCGTCAGTCCGTCCGTCAGTCCGTCCGTCAGTCCGTCAGTCCGTTCATCAATCCGTCTGTCCGTCAATCCGTCCGTCCGTCAGTCAGTCCGTCCGCCCGTGCGTCAGTCCGCCAGTCCGCCAGTCCGTCCGTCCGTCCGTTGGACACGTGGTCTGGACAGCCGACGTCGAACCGACTTATGTGTGTTTTTGAAACATTATGGTTCTAAAAGAATGAGCAGTCACAAATAGTTTGAGAAAATTCCAAAGACGATTTAA
Organism: Hypsibius dujardini; assembly: GCA_001579985.1. Lineage (NCBI taxonomy): Eukaryota > Metazoa > Tardigrada > Eutardigrada > Parachela > Hypsibiidae > Hypsibius > Hypsibius dujardini. Next base: position 13,425 of record LRSR01013876.1, read on the forward strand.
TTTCGTAAAGATATCTAGTTAATTTGTCGAACGCGCACCATTGAAGGAATATCCGTCGATGTCACCTAATCAGTTAATTAAGTGGTTCGCCCGCAATCGTGCTTGAGATAAGTCCACCACACTGACTTCGGTCAAGGAACTCGGTTTTTGAAGTCGCCATCCTTCGATTCGTTGCAGGATTCACGCGGCCAAATCTGTGGCTTCTTCAGCGTAACCTCGTCCAACATCGACTGGGAATATCTGGATGCTCACTACCAGACCAATATCTTCCACCAATTTCTCCGCATCACCGACTTCGATCGCCTCGCCGGACGCCTCTCTAACTGCGATGTTGAACTCGGAACCGGCGAAACTGATGAAGACTTGGTTTTTGGACCTCGCGACTCCGTACCGAGCACCACTGAACTGGAAAACCTTGACAACAATAACAAAAGAAAAGTTAAAGCGAAAGGTCGCCACCACAAACGGCCAAAAGAGAGCGAGGAAGAACTTAAGTTTACGACTTCGGTCGAGCGCTACATCTCCGACTTGATTAGAGACCTCTGCAACATTACCGTCAGTGAGACTGATCCAGAAGTGCCTGAAGCTGACAAGCAGTCAGAGGAAGTCATTGCCGCTAGTCAGTGCACACACGTGGCCACAGACAAAGACACAGACACAGACAAAGACACAGACACAGACACAGACACAGACACAGACACAGACACAGACACAGACACAGACACAGACACAGTGCATTTTAGGATTGTCTGCTTAATATGCTGCTGCCTGCTAGGTACTACTGCATTTGCGAGCGTATTACCAGAGGTCACGGTGGAGAATCCTGTAGAGACTGACGGCACCGTGGAATTGCATTATGGCGATGTTTTCACAAACATACCGATACACACTTACTTGCCGGACGCGGAGAAACCGATCGAGAGTTTTGTAACCTTTAAGAATTTTCCGGTCGGCGTGGTATCTGAAAGTACGAATAAAGCAATGAAAGTAGAGAGTCACGCCAGTCAGATGAAAATGGCTACGAGCACAGCCTCATTACTGTCATCCGCCGAAAGCATCGTTAACATACTGCTCAATGAGGTTCTACAAATTCACTTGTCGTCTCCCATTCTGGAAGAGCGCTCGGTGAACTCCGTCGGCAGTTCCGTTCAAGCGTCACTGGATCCACGTGACACTGACCAGGGCGTGGCTGAAAGTAGGGTGAGGATGCCGGTCGATCCGCGGGGTGTGAACACAGGTAGGGACGGGAAAAATTAAAATTTCTTAAGCAACGACCTGCTTTCATTCAACTAAAAATTTGGCCAGCGAAGGCTTGGCTTCCTTTGTTAACGAAACGTTTTATTTAATTTTTTAATTTTTTAATTTTTTAATTTTTAATTCATAAATTTACAGTTTTACTCATTTAGTTTCTTCTGTAGTTTAGCCTGGTTTAATTCAATTTATCTAATTTTTCCATAGGGGCGTTGGAGGCCAGGCGGAATGTCGTGGCGGACTACTCGAAAACCCTGGACGTCGTGCTATCACGGCTGTACCGGACGATGCAGGAGCGCAGCAGTCAGGGCTTGACCGACGGTCGTGTGGGAGCGATGAACGCTGACACGGAGGACGCCTTGCAGGACTTGACCGACGGTCGTGTGGGAGCGATGAACGCTGACACGGAGGACGCCTTGCAGGGCTTGACCGACGGTCGTGTGGGAGCGATGGACGCTGACATGAAGGACGCCTTGCAGGGCTTGACCGACGGTCGTGTGGGAGCGATGAACGCTGACACGAAGGACGCCTTGCAGGACTTGACCGACGGTCGTGTGGGAGCGATGGACGCTGACACGGAGGACGCCTTGCAGGGCTTGTCAGGCGTCTTGGAGAGCAACGCGGCGAAGTTGCTGGAACTGGAGGCTACGTTCGGGTCTAAGAGTGTCGCTAGTTTGGGGGAAATCAGTCAGACGACGGTCCAGGCTGCGGAGAGCTTAATGTCTGATTTGGAACGACATGTAAGGTGTGTAAGGTTATTCTTTGCTAGATTTTTAATTTAATTTGAGTACACCGAGAAGCAGTCTCCATTTAATAATTGTTCATTTGAAAAGGAATCAGTAAGTTTCGAATCAAAATCACGATAAGGGTACCTACATGCAGATATGCCGCTTCGAAATTGGACGACGAAGATCGGACGTTAGCTGAAAACACGGTTGCACTGGAAGTTCTGGAAGAAGAAACGGGAGCATTCATCACGAAACAAATGACTGTTTTCGCTACGGAGGAAGAAAAAGAATTTCCCGTCATTTCCATCGACATTCCGGGTCCGACCCTCCCGGCCTCTCAGGCACCCATCCCGGCCTCTCAGGCACCCATCTCGGCCTCCCAGGCACCCATCCCGGCTACTCAGGCACCCATCTCGGCCTCTCAGGCACCCATTCCGGTCACTCAGGCACCCCTCCCGGTCACTCAGGCACCCATCCCGGTCACTCAAGCACCCATCCCGGCCACTCAGGCACCCATCCCGGCCTTCCAGGCACCCATCCCGGTCACTCAGGCACCCATCCCGGCCTCTCAAGCACCCATCCCGGCCACTCAGGCACCCATCCCGGTCATTCAGGCACCCATCTTGTCGACTCTTAGCCAGGAGACTTTGACCACCCTCCAACTGTTGATCCATCAGTTGCAGGATGAGAACAAGGAGATCGCCCACAAACAGTTTGTCGTGCGGGAACTACAGATGCGCTTGACGCCACGGCAATTTCATCTCTCCTACCCGCCCATCGTGTTCCCGGTCAATTCCAGTGCCGTGTTCCCTGGTGAGTGTCTAAACTGAGGCACACCGAAATAACAAACCTAAACCCACACTAAACTAAACTCATCACCTTTTAAGTTCTACTTTTTTAGATTGTGAAAGGGAGATTGCTACAAAGGTTCAGTTATGTTTAACTAAACGGGAAAATAAGAAGAAACTAAAATTAGAAAGCTTTTTCAACTAAGGCTAAACCCATTGCTTGACAATAACTTAATTTTTCCCATCCCTAGGTGAGTACCAACTGCAGCGAACCAATATTGCCGGCCTGGTGCCCGCGAGTTCGGAAGAGCGTTTACGGCTCCGCGACTTTGCTTCTGACACCGAGTTGCCGCATCGGATTCCGGCGACCACGGCCAGGGTACCCGACTTGGCGTTCGGGGTGGGCGACTTGTTGTCGCGGATGGATTTCGCGGTGAAAAAGCCGGATCTGCCGGTGTACGATAGCGATCCGGATCTGGCGGAACGGGAGCCCGACGGAGACGGCGTCTCGCGGCAACGGAAGCGGTTGCTGCCGCCGGTGGAGTTCGAGACGGAGGATCAGGCGTTGGAGCGACTGTTCAAGCTGGAGTACGGGCTGAAGGAATCCGCGACGGAACCGATGTTTAACAGCTGGGATGACTTGCTAAGGGTGCCACAGCCGTTTATTCCCACGCTGCGGCAGGAGCCGGGGATCCGGTCGTTCCAGCGGAAGGCCAACAAGTTCTTTCAGAATCCCTTTTTGGGCCGGGCCTCGGAGTTTAGCTACGTGGCGTAAGTACCACACAAGCACGGACGTACTCGAGAAATCCAAAAGAATTGTCAGTCTGGTCAAATGTCCTTAATTAAAGCTTAATCAATACCACCCGATGCACTATTTAGTTTGATTCTGCAATTAGTCTGTACCGGAAAATAACCTCCTACCTGATTGGTCAATACGGCTTGAACAAAGTACGGACCGATTGCGACGGAACTCTAACCGCCTGTGCGCCCATTTCAGAGCGAGTGGCGAGCAAAACGGCATGTACCTGCTGCTCTTCCACCTGGACGACCTTCACGCCACCTATCTAGACGAGGTCCTGGGCCATTGCTTCACCGTCCTCCCCGGCTTCGACTACCTCATCACCCAGATCGCCACCGCCGAGCACCACAGTCCCCTCCACGCGAAATTCATGCGTGCCGCCTTGCGTGCGGACCACTTCCTCCGTGAAGAGCTCTTTGTCCTCCACATCACGTCGCTGTTGCGGTGCGACGACCTCGAATTCACCCCCGGCATGCCGACCGACATCCATCTCATCTCGCAGTACCTCGACGGGAAACCCGACAGCCACGCTCTCTTACAGGCCTTCTCCGAGGCCGTCCACTACCACACCAACATGGAAGCCATTAAACTCAACTGTCTGGTCATCCGAGTGAGCGGCGCCATCGTCGGCTTCGTCATCTTCACCCAGGAGACCGAGCTGGAGTACCTATTCTCGCACTACAACGTTGATGACTTCCTCTGTCAGTCGCAACACAGCGGCCAGAATCACATCCGTGTCCTCCACTACATCATCAATCCCATGCTGAACTGGATGAATCCGTTTATCCTGCAGCAGGTGATGCGGTGGAGCGGGGCCACGAGTGTGTTCTATCGGCTCTTTCCCTCCGACCGACACCTGGAGAGGAGGGACAGTTTTCCGTGTTGTCTCGACCGGATGAATGTCATGCGACCGAGGGCGCTGCTAGAGTACCCGGGTTCCACGGTGAATCGGAAGCTGCTGCCGCCGTCGACGGCCCGAGAGTGGCAGGAGCCCTTTGCGTTGTACCACACCAATCGACGGTTGTTGTACGATGCGAAGGCCGAGGCGACGGAGAGGATTGTCATTGTCGGCGCTTCTGACACAAGCTTGCAGGTAAGCTAGACCAGGGACTCCGTTCTTGCCCAAGCTCCGCAGACTGAGGTATCATTTCATTAGGCAGGTTTCATTTCAGGTACTGCGTAATTTGATTCTCTTCCCGCACATCCGCTTCACCAACATCATCCTGATCGATCCGCACGGTGTCGCCGCCACCGACCACTTCGAGACCAGCTGCACGTCCAGTCCGCCGTTCGCCACGCCCAGTCCGCCGGTCGCCACGCCCATTCCGCCGTTCGCCACGTCCAGTCCGCCGTTCGCCACGTCCAGTCCGCTGTTCGCCACGTCCAGTCCGCCGTTCGCCACGTCCAGTCCGCCGTTCGCCAGGTCCCGCGGACTCTTCACCGCTCGAGAGCTCCACCAGCTGGCCCTGCCCGCCCATTGCCAGACCATCTACGGGCGAGCCGTCACGATGGACAAGGCACTTCGCATCCTCCACGTCAACGATAAACTCCGCATCCCCTTCGATTACATGGTGATCGGGACGGGCACGCAGTTTCTGTCCTTCAACATCAACGTCGACACCGACTGGATTTCCGCCCTCGGCAGCGGCGACTCCGAGCGCCAGCTGGCGGACTTCCCACGGAAGACCCTGCAGCAGACGCGCTCATACCTTAACAACTACTTCGTCATCAATGATGCATATGAAGCGGATTCAGTGGTCTCAAAACTGGAAGATCTGATGGAAAATCCGATCGGTAGGACAGTGAGTACCGCGTTTTAGATCCACCCGTATATTATGCCTGCAGTGAAGCACAGTGTGGGCAGTCATAATACACGGGCGGATCTAAACAGCAACACCAATTGGTCGCGACAGTACAGTACCAACCGTATATTATGACTGCAGTCATAATATACGGGTATACCGTATATTATGACTGCAGTTATAATATACGGGTCAGTCATAATACACGGGCGGATCTAAAAAGCAGCACCAATTGGTCGCGACAGCACAGTACCAACCGTATATTATGACTGCAGTCATAATACACGGGCGGATCTAAAAAGCAGCACCAATTGGTCGCGATAGTACAAGTACCATCTCTTTCGTAGGAAAAGGATATTTCATCGTCTACGGAAATTCTTTAGAAGCGTACGGATGCGTCGACACGCTCCTGAAATTGCGCATTCAGACCGATGAGATTCTATTTGTAAATCCTGCACCGGCGTTTCCCGACTCGCAGACCGTGTTCGCTTCCTCCGAACTGGAAGCCTGGGTGAGGAATCTCTTCTTCACCCACGGCATTGTGGTGATTATGGAGTGGATTGCCGTGGCGTACAACGAAGGCGAGGGCGGGGACACTATCAATACGGTGACTTTCTGGACGGATGACGCGACCTTCAAGACGTATCACGTTCAGGCATTTTTCAATTACGCCGACCGACAAATGAACCCATTCACGTATTCGTTCTTGAATTCGTCCTATCTGATTGTGGATAAGAAACTGGTGATCGATGAGAAGTTCTACGCCTTTCCGGGGAGGATTCTGGCGGGCGGGTCCTGGTGCAAATACCCGAGGCGCTATTTTGTGGGCAATTTCGACTTTGCCAATGTTAATGCAAGGGAAATTGGAGATTCAATTGGGTTGGAATTACTGGGCGCGGTATGTCCGGAGATGTTTCGGAAGAAAACGATTGACGCTCCGGTCGAGAAGTCAGTGGACCTGTGCCCGGTTCTGCCGAAGTTTCAGAAACCGTTGGTGGATTACGTCTGTTTACCGTTCGGCTGGTACTACTGCAACATCCGTAGGTTGAATATTTTTAGCAAAAGGACAGACAAACAAACAGACAGACAAACAGACAGACAGACAGGCAGGTAGACAGACAGACAGACAGACAGACAGACAGGCAGGTAGACAGACAGACAGACAGACAGACAGACAGACAAATGTATCCGTTAACCTTCTGAACTAAACATTTGTTTCAGGGTCGCCACAGAACCCAGTTGCCGGTACGTCGACCGCTAACAACGCTGGGGACTCGAACACAGTCAAAAAAGGAGAATACGTCAAGGACGTCCGCCGGCTGATTAGTACAGGCAGCATACGTGATGGCAACCTTTTCGAAATCTACTTAGATAAGTTGAACTTAGTCGACCAAATCACCTGCGTCACTACGTTTCCGGTAAAGGTTGCAAGCTTGAAAATCCTTCATGGAATGCACGAAGCCTGGCTGGAACTGGTGCAACGTTTCGATGACGGTTACATCAAGGACCTCTTCGGTTTGTCTACTTTGCCATACTTGCATGTTTGCCTACGAGTACCTGTCGCAGATCTGTATATCGTTCTTTGGCTCATCTGCATTGGTCTGGTTTACCGCTGCCAATTCTGTTTTATTCTGTCTGCGCTAGAGATAATTCTTCGTTGGCTTCCAATTTGCAGCACGAAGTAGTTGTCTCATTGTCTGCTGTCTGATTGTCTCCTGGTGACATGTATGTGAGTCTGTCAATGTTTGTGCCTGTGGCTGTGTCTGTCCTTATGCCTGTGTCTGTGTCTGTGTCTGTGTCTGTGTCTGTGTCTGTGTCTGTGTCTGTGTCTGTGTCTGTGTCTGTGTGTCTCTGTCTGTGTCTGTCTGTGTCTGTCTGTGTGTCTGTGCCTGTGCCTGTGCCTGTGTCTGTGTCTGTGTCTGTGCCTTTGTCTGTACCTGTGCCAGTGCCTGTGCCTGTGCCTGCGTCTGTGCTTGCCTCGGTGTATATTTCTGCGTCTGTGGCTGTGCCTGTATCTGTGAATGTGCCTGTGTAGATATCCTTATCTAACGGACACTACTATTTTCCCAGACTATACTCAGGAATTATGGTTGAGTTGTGTCTTCTACGACCGGTTCCCACTGTTAGCTGGCGAGCTTCGACGCTTGATGCTTGATGACCAAGTGAGCAGTTCCATCATAACTTCCCTTTGTTGAGACACCGCTTGCATGTCGGTCCTCGTGCTACTCTAGGGCGACGGAAACAGCCTCAGCATCATCGAAATGATCAATCAGTGCTTCAAGAATCAAGAGCTGCCGCAAAATCCACAAAACCTCCTGTTTGAGGAGATCACCCGACGGATCCGTGTGACCGGCATCAAATTCGACATCGCTGAAACCATTGCGAGTTTCCTCGAACACAATCGGCAGCATCTGACAATGTACGCCAATAAGCTCAACCAGGGGGAGGATTTGCCCGATCTTATTCCACAGCAAAAACAGCAGCCTTCCGGTTACTGACCGGCTATATACCCCGAGAGGATAAAAAACAAAAGCAGCAGAAAGTTCCTGAAACATCAAACATTCAGTCAGAAGTTTAGACACGGTATTACCTCGATAGATAGCGACAGCGCACGGGTCACGTGACGTAATGGTTGTCCGCTGTACACGTGAAGTTTGCACTGTATAAACTACCTGTAATCCTGTACACACTCTACTGTCCACAGGCAGGGTACCCACTCTACTCGCTACAGTCAGGGTACCCACTCTACTCTTCACAGGCAGGGTACACACTCTACTCTCCTCAGGCAGGGTACACACTCTACTCTTCACAGGCAGGGTATACACTCTCCTCTTCACAGGCAGGGTACACACTCTACTCTTCACAGGCAGGGTACACACTCTACTCTTCACAGGCAGGGTACCCACTCTACTCTCTACAGGCAGGGCACACACTCTACTCTTCACAGGCAGGGTGCACACTCTACTCTTCACAGGCAGGGTACACACTCTACTCTCTACAGGCAGGGTGCACTCTACTCTCTACAGGCAGGGTGCACACTACTCTCTACAGGCAGGGTACACACTAACGAGTAGGGGGGGGACTAATTTAACGCGGATTCCATACCGCGGTACTTGCAGTAGGACTTGATCCTACTGCAAGTACCTTCCGGCGCCTTCCCCTGCAGACACAGAAAAACCAAATGTTTGAACAAAAAAGAAAACGACAGACGCCGAAACGACCAAGACCTTCAGTCTTCATTTCGACACTTACTTATCAAAGTGAGAGGCTGATTCGTAGTTTCACTTGCACTCGGGGACGTTCGGTCACGAGTGAGTGAGTCCAGTGGCCGACGCTTTGCGAAGGTGCGTGAGTGAACGAATGGCGCTGGCCCTAAAGCATGACAGTCGCATCGCATCGCGGCGCGGCGCGTGAAAAATCGTTACTTTCTGCCGCGCGGCCGAGACAGACAGCCGCTTCTCTTTCCTGCAAACAAATACCACGAAACCACAAGTCGGAATACTGCCCCCACAATTAGCGCGAAAGTTTACTCGCACTTTACAAACGGTGTTAGCACACTTTTCGCCTCGTGAGCGTCATTTGTTTGACGTCGAAAAGGATGATTAACATTAACATTGTGAGTTTCAACCGTTCACGTTCATGGAAAGCAAACCTTAATTTCAAGCATCAATAAATAGTTGCTGGCTTTGAGTCCTGCGTTGATGACTTCCGAGGTCTGAGGCCTTGCCATTCGTTTTGTAAAGCCGCACAATTAGTCATACACACGTGGGAAGAACCTCAGGCCGACCGAATTCAAGCCAATTTTTTACCGGCGCCCAGCAAAATGGGGTGGTCGGAGTTTGAGCCATTTTGGCCAATGCGTGCAGCTGTTTCTCACATCAAATGGCCAAAATAATTCGAAGTCAATCAATCGATCGACTGAGCAAAGACTGCGTGGCCAAAAACAGCTGTACGCATTGGCCAAAATGGCTCAAACTCCGACCTACCCATGTTGCTGGGCGCCGGTAAAGTTGGCTTTAACTCGGTCGGCCTGAGGTTTCTCCCACGTGTGTATCTGGAAGGTGGATGCTGCCTGAAGCTCAGAAGTAACCGCCGATCAAACCCACCAAGACCCACAAAGTATACCCACAAAGTACACCCACAAATTAGACCCATAAAGTACACCCACAAATTAGACCCATAGAGTACACCCACAAAGTATACCCAAAACGTAGACCCACAAAGTAGACCCACAAAGTAGACCCAACAAGTATACCCACAAAGTACACCCACAAAGTACACCCACAAAGTACACCCACAAAGTAGACCCAAAACGTAGACCCACAAATTAGACCCACAAAGTACACCCACAAATTACACCCACAAATTAGACCCACAAAGTAGACCCAACAAGTATACCCAAAAAGTAGACCCACAAAGTAGACCCACAAAGTAGACCCAAAAAGTAGACCCACAAAGTAGACCCAAAAAGTAGACCCACAAATTTGAACGAATCATTTTTTTCTTCTTTCGTTTCCAGCACTGCAAAAGGCTGTTCGAGTCCCTTGATAAAAACATAAACAGTAGATACCAGGATACTGGACAGAAGTAGGCACCGTCTATGCAAAGGTCACAAGGGAAAGCCATCACCAAGACGAGCATTCAAACCAGAAACACAGGTTAAAATCCACCACTACTTCCTCAAAATTTTAATAAAACAGTCGTGTGGTATCTGAATGTTTCCCACCATTCGCATCCGCGCCTTGCCTTCCTTCTGGCGGTTCAACAGTTTTTGCGCTCGACCCTTGTCGCGACCACCGTGGCTGTAGATCTTTTGAGCTACCACGTCTTTTCGCAGTTGCTTCAGGTCCTCTCTCGCTATAATCTTACCGCCGACAGTCGCTTGAATCTATTTTAACAGCAGAAATCATGATCGATTGGCGTTGTGCACCTCAAGGACAGTCAATACACTGGGCGATTGCCATGTCAAGTCAAGGAGACGCAGTCTTACCGCGACCGGGAATTGCTGTTGAGGAACCGTTTCTTTTAGCCGCGCACACACTCGTTTTCCCAAATAACGGGCGCGTTCGAGGGGAGCAAGCATGGATAATTCCATCACTTCCTTTCCGTTCAGTAGAAAATCTATCTGAAGAGAAACAGCTTGTCTGTCTGTCTGTCTGCCTGCCTGCCTGTCTGTCTGTCTGTCTGTCTGTCTGTCAATTTGTCTGTCTGTCTGTCTGTCTGCCTGTCTGTCTGTCCGTCTGTCAATTTGTCTGTCTGTCTGTTTGTCTGTCCGTGTATTTGTCTGTCTGTCGATCGTTCTGTCTGTCTGTCTGTTTAATTATTCGCGTCTCCACTTGACAGCATGTTTCGTGGTTTGCTTGTCTATCGGTCTACTTCGTTGTCTGCCATCTATTGATCTGTCTGTCTATCTGACGGACAGACAGACGGGTTCCTTCGTGTCTGTCTCCATGCCTCAACGTCTGTGTTTGTCTGTTTGGCATGAACCGCTTTTGCTTACCTTAACGAGTGTGCATGGACGGTAACCGGCGTCTTCATAGTCAAAGCTAGCATAGCCGGAGGTCTTGGACTTCAGAATGTCGAAAAAGTCAACGATAACTTCCGAGAGCGGCATGTGAAACTGCATCAGCACTCGTGTGTTATCCAGAAAGGTTGCGTTTTTCTGCTGAGCACGACGCTCCTATCAAGATAAATCACGTGCGTCAGATTTCCGGACGCCTTACGTCCATACCCTGCGCAGGTGGAGACCTCACCATGCAGATTGCCAAAATCTCCCCCATGTACTCGGACGGAGTGAGTATTGTGCCCATGACCCAGGGCTCAGAAAACTCAGACACCACACTCGCCTCCGGGATCTGCAACAAAAAGCCCGTTCTTGTCCAGACTAATCTGCGTCATCGCTCGACATGGCTGCAGCGCGTAAAAGTACCGATTGCGGATTGACGACGGTTAGTACTTCGGTTCGAAACTCCTTGATTTGTTTCTCGAATTTGAACTTTGCGCGGTACGGTACACTGGGGATAGTCGCGATACATGTCGCGCCGTGCTCGTATTCAAGACGCTGAAGGAACACCTCCATGTGCAGTAGCCCCAGGAATCCTAATCGCCAGCCTTGACCCAATGCCGCACTGAAATCAAAGGCCAACACGACAATAAGACATTCAAACTGTACAAAGGCATTTATCGGTGCATCTGTCTGATTGTCTGTGTGCTCCGTTTGTGCCTGCAGGCTGCCCGCTTGGTCTGTCTATCTATATGTTTGTCTATCTGACTGTCTGACTGACTGTCTGTCTGTCTGTCTGTCTGTCTGTCTGTCTGTCTGTCTGTCTGTCTGTATGTCTGTATGCCTGATTGGCTGAAAAAAGGATGTTGGTAATTACCTCTGCTCCATCGTGACAGAAACGCTAGAGTCATTCAGCATAAGCTTGTCAAGCGACCCTCGAAGCGACTCATTTTGCGACTGATCTTCTGGATACACTCCGGCAAAAACCTATTCAAACAAGACATCGCCAGTAAGACACTTAGTTTCTGTATCGAGTAAGACAACTAAGAATAGTACAACGCCCGATATTACGGCCACGTTCAACCCGACAACCGATTTTGAGGTTCTTTTCCGCGAAACGGAATAATTGTGGTTTTCTTTAATGAGGAAATAAATTGGTATATCACAGCCGTTTAGTCTAACTCGTTCTTCGTGCTTGATGAGGAAGCTCGCTGCCAAGCCGTACGCCAGCATGGGAAGACCTAAATTGAGAATTTTCAGAAAGCGCATCAATCGGTTGTCCCACGACAGATCTTCATACGGCCGTTTTGTGCAATGATATTTCAAAAAAGGAAAGCAACCGGTTCGCAACACGTGATAGTTGTGTCCGTCGACATTGAAATTGAAATGAGACAGCCCGAAGTGGCTGTTTGTTACGTGTCGCCGGCTGAGGAAGAATGACGTCCAGGCGGGATGACGCCGCTGGCGGATGTACGCGGCCACGACATCACTGGCTGCCGGTTTCGCCTTTGACTTCTCCTCCGGGTGCTAGTCAAGAGCAACAAAACGGAAACCGTCAGCCGGCGCCATCGAAACTCCCCATTTACAAGGCCAAATAAGAGATTTGATATTCCGGCAGAATGTCTTCTCATTAGAACTTAGCAGGCCGATCGAAATGTCCACATGTCATCTTCCGTTTCCTTTGAGCCGATCTCTGTCTTAACTGCCTCTCTCTGTCTTAACTGCCTCTCTCTGTCTGTACTGCCTCTCTCGGCGCTTTACTGCCTGTCTCTGTCTTAACTGCCTGTCTCTGTCTGTCTACTGCCTGTCTCGGCACTTTCGGACAAGAGTCACTGCGCGTGAGTCTTACCATTTGTTTTGCCGGCCGAATTGGTAGGATGGGAGGCACCGGCGAACTTTTGTGGCTGACGGTATCGCCGATTTGCGCTTCCTTTGTCGTTTTCATCCCGCACATGATGTACCCGACCTGGCCGGCGTACAGTTTTTCCGCACTGACTTTGTCCGGGCGCATTAAGCCGATGTCCTTCACTTCGTACACCTTGTCCGAGCTGACGAACGATATCTTGTCCTCCTTCTTCAGCTGTCCGTCGACGACGGCGACCAGTGTGACCACGCCACGGCGCTTGTCAAACCACGAATCGAACACCAGCCCTCGGAAGGGCTTATTCACATCACCAACCGGCCTAATGGCATTGCAACAGCTACAGAAAGACCCCATTTGTTGTGTGAATCATAAAGGCATGTGGACCTACGGCGGTATTCTGTGGACAATTGTGCGAAGTAGATCCGGAACTCCGGTTCCTAGTTTCGCAGATATCTGGTAACATAAACAACGATCCTGCACTTGTGTAATCGTCCAGTCCGACAGACAGACCGGCAGGCAGACAGGCAAGTCGACAAGCAGGAAGACAGACAGACAGACAGACAGACAGGAAGGCAGACAGGAAGGCAGACAGACAGACAGACAGACAGACAGACAGACAGACAGACATTGACTGACAGCCTGATTGACCTTACCCGTAAAACTTCGCTTGGTTCAATGTCCAACGCTTTCTTCATCTGTGCCGCAACTGCGTCCGGATTTGCGTGCTTCAAATCGATCTTATTCAACGCCGGAATTATCGTTTTGTCCGCTTCAAATGCCGAATAAAATGTTGCCAAAGTTTGGGCCTGTACTCCCTGAGACAACAATACACACACCTTAAGACGCAATCCAGTTCATCAGTCAAGCTTCATTTTCTGATCTCCAAATAACCCACGCTTACTTGGTTTGCATCCACGAGAAGAACCACACCCTGACAGGCAGCTAACGAACGCGCGACTTTATAAGGAGAACAAAGCAAACAATTTAAGCTAACTGGTCAAGTGTACTGAGAGTGAGGAAGGCGAGTGCGAACTAACCTTCATAGTTAAAGTCGACATGACCGGGCGTATCAATCAAGTTGAGGAGGTAGGTCTTCCCGTCCAATTCGTAGAACAAGGAGGCTGTCTGCGCCTTCACAGTGATACCTCTCTCCCGCTCGACTTCCAGACGATCCAAAACTTGATTGTCATGGCTTCCAGGCTTGATAGTCCCTGCAAATGCAAATCAATCAATCAATCAATCATTCTACCCATCAATCAATCAATCGTCCACCAGTCAATTCATCAATCAATCAATCAAGTAAATACTAATCCATTCATCAATCATCAGTCGAATCCATCAATCAAGCTAAAGCTTAAACGACCAAAAGTCTTTTACCGGTGATTTCGAGGATGCGATCCGCCAACGTGCTTTTCCCATGATCAACATGAGCGACAATGCAAAAATTTCTGATTAACTCGGGCGGAAAGTCCTGGAGATCGGGTAGCTTCGGCCCGTCGGGGTCGCGGCTGTAGTCGACAGCGAAGACAACTCGAGAACAGCAAACTGATCTGCGAAACAGCGCGACACAAAAAGTTCAAAATGAAGCGCCGGTTTGCATCGCTTCTAATCCACGGAGCATGAAACGAATTCGCAATACCTTATTGAATTGAAAATCACCCGTGGACGAAGGCTTTTTGGATGGGCGAGTGAAGAATTATGAGCAGATGAAAGTCTTCCGTGGATTCTCCGTGATGAAAGACGATTTGCCAATTGTTTGATGCCAACTCCAAGTTCGCCGAAACGGCGGAATCTTCCGCAATGCATCGCCGAATTTCAAACCATAGCACGGCAAACGCTTTTTTCGAGAAGCAAAGAGTTTCGAGTAGCTTACAGTTATATATCTCATCAAAGGAGAGCAGTTCCTCGTTATTGTATCAGCCGCATCAGTCGATCAGTTGATTAGATTGATTTGGCCAAAGTAAAAGCCTTGTTCCCGTAGCAAAGCCTTGTTCCCGTGGCAGAGGCTTGTTCCCGGGAACAAGCCTTTTGATAACTTGCTTCAAAGATTGCTCGATTAGTCAAGTAATCGATTTCGACCAAATAAACGACTTGTTCCTACTGCCAAAAGGCTTGTTCATGAGAACAAGCCTTTTGTTTCAAGATTGTTCGATCGATCGAGTTATTGATTTTTGGCCAGCCAAGTAGAAGGCTTGTTCCCTTTTGTTCCCCACTGGTTCGCCCCGACTGTTTTGTTGTTTTTTCATCGCGAAAAATGTACTAGAAGAAAATTAGCTCCACTTTGGAATAACAAGTCTGTTTCGCTTGTTTTGAATTTGAATTTGATAAAACCGGCAATGGCCACCCCGTCCGGGGAGTATTTCCACCATCAAACTGTGCGCATCGTCAAGAATGGTCAAACCACCGTAAGCAATTCCATTCCATATCGTTCTCGTAATTTAAATTGATCGGCTGATAGATTGATTGATTGAAATGCAGATTAATCACAAATGTTCCTTGCTTCATTGACTGACCGATTGATTGATTGATTGATATGCAGATTGATCACAAATGCTCTTTCCTTCATTGACTGATTGATTGATTGATATGCAGATTGATCACAGATGTTCTTTGCTTGATTGCTTGACCTGAGCGTCAGTTTTTTTCACTCCCACTTTATCAGTTCACCGTTATCGAGAAGGACGAGACTACTAACGGACTCCTCATCCAACGCACCAACAGCGGGACTTCCGCCGCCAAATGCAACGGCGAAGTCTTCACCAGAGCGGACTTGATGAAGTACAAAGAGGCGCCCTTTTGGAGTCGGTTTCGCATGTGTCTGCTGCTGCTGCTTTGGGTGGCGATTTTCGGACTGACCGGTGGGGCGGTCTATTTGGTGGCATCCAGTGGACGGGCGTGCGCGGAGGAAAACTGGGCCACGGGATGGTGGCGGAACTCCTTGATGTATCAAATCAACGTTCGGACCTTCCAAGACAGCGACAGCGACGGCATCGGCGATCTCGCTGGTAAGAGTACTGAAGATGCTAAACGTATTAAAAGTGGAGTGGGTTTTGTAAAAGCAAAGTTAAGCTGCTACGAGGCGAAAGAATAATCGGTGGTTTGATCAATCAAGGAATCGAGCATTGATTCCTCTAATTGATTGATGTAATACTCAATCAATAATCAATCAAATGGACAAGCTGCATGTTCGGCTCAATCAACAATCAACCGCTGATCTAAAGACTGTTTGAACGGGTTTCTTCTTTATAAAATTCAGCAATCGGATTCGAGCAACAAATGTTCAATTTATGGTTTCCGCGTTTTAACACAATCTTTACTTTTCCACTTCGCAGGTGTTCGGTCACGGTTGGATTACCTGCAGTCCATCAAAGTGGAGACCATCGTCTTGAACCCGATCTTCATGGGCGTGCACGGGAACAGCTTCGCCGTGACGGATTTCAGCAATATCGATCCGCAGATCGGCACACTGCAGGACTTCAACGAGCTGGTAGCGGATGTACATGCACGAAGTATGAGGACGACTGTGGTTGAAGTCGTCGTGCGCTCGAGCGGCTGACGCGGGTGTGATGTAATGGTTTGTTTTTATTCCCATACAGATATGACGATCGTGATCGATTTTGTCGTCACACACACAGCTCGGGAGCACGCCTGGTTTCCGCCTAGTGAGATGGCCACACCGGCGTTCTCAGCGGATGTCATACAGACACGAGATTTCTATGTCTGGCATGATGGAGTTTGGGACACCAGTGAGCTTGACTATCAAGGACGAACCATTCCCGGGCCGCCGAATAGCTGGGTAATTATATTTTGATGGCTTACTTTGAATCTGTCTACCGGTTTATCTTTCTGTCTGCCAGCCTGCCTGCCCGTCTGCTTTTCTGTCTGTCTGTCTGTCTGTCTGTCTGTCTGTCTTTCTGTCTGTCTGTCTGTCTGTTTGTCTGTTTGTTTGTCTCTCTGCCTGTAGGTGAGTCTGCCTATTGTGGTGTCTGTCTTTCGCTGAGTCTATCGGTTGCTTTTGGACCCCTGCAATCTTGTGAGTGATTCCAAACACTATTTATCGTCAGAAAACTCGGGACGATGGGAGATCCACGGCCTGGACTTGGTCTGGTACGAGGAAGCAGTACCATCTCCACCATCTGAGCAACGCTCTGCCCACCCTGAACTACGCGAGTGAAACGCTGAAAAACGTGATGGACGACGTGTTGCGCTTTTGGTTGCGTCGCGGTGTCGACGGCTTCCGTGTTCTCACCGTCAAAGACATTTTCCCCGGTCCTTCGAAATACATTGCCAATTTGTCCGATCCCGCCTTGCCAGTGGAAACCACCGCTCTGCTGAAGCGATGGCGAGGCATCATGGACACACCGTCCTCTGGCGGTCGATCTGGAATTCACAAGTTTGTGGTTGAATCGAAAACTGAATGTACCCGAACTGAACTGAACTGAACTGATGGCTTCTGTACTGGTGATAGAGTTCTGATCGTCGATGGTGAGGGTGTAAGCATCAGCCAACTCGGCATCTTCGGAGTGGATCTCGTGGTCAACGCCAACTTGATGAAGTGGAATTCGACCGTTAAGAATCCGGGACAACACATTGCGGCGCTCATTGACTCCGCCTTGAAGACGGCTACACACCGCAACCCTGTTAGCTGGGCGGTAAGTAATTGTGCAGTCGGTTCTATTGGCGCGTCTCGTGCGCGGTAAAACTTTCAACTTGACGCGATGGCAAAATCGCTTGTAAGTTGACGCAGTGAGGGGAACAGGGGGCGCGCATGTCGCAACTGATGCGATGTGTGTGCAAACGAGCAAGTGGCGCCCCCTACCGCCTACAGCCCCCAGTGATTTGAGATTCGGACTCTTCCTTCAAGGTTGGAAATTATGACGAACATAGAGCAGCGTCGCGAGTGGGAAGTTTGGAATTGGTGGACGCTGTCAACATCATCTACATGCTCCTCCCGGGAACTGTAATGGCATTTTATGGCGACGAGCTGGGACTGAAAGATGCAGCTCAGTCGAGTCCCCGTGTAAGCTGCAGCTGATTTTCAACCTTTCCTTTAATGCGGTCTGTGTCTGTGCCCTCAATGAACTGAACAGGTCAGTAATTGATATCTTCACTTTTAGGACCGAAACTATCCGGCGGACGGTCCACAGATAACACCTATGCTCTGGACGCTTGACGCACTGGCGGGCTTCACTAATTCGAGCAACGGACCATGGATATCTATCCCTAAGCCACATCAACGTTCAGACGTTCAGGTAATTAGTACATGACTCTGCCCACCAAATTTCGGCAAGTGGAAATTAAGACCGATAGGGCTAAAACATGTCTAGATGGAGACAAGCAGGCCGACTGACGACATACAGACACAGGCAGGCAGGCAGGCAGACAGACAGACAGACAGACGGATATACAGCTAGATAGATAGATAGACAGACAGGCAGACAGACAGACAGACAGACAGACAGACAGACAGATAGACAGATAGGCAGATAGGCAGATAGACATATAGACAGATAGACGGATAGGCAGATAGGCAGGTAGACGGATAGGCAGACAGACAGACAGATAGACGGATAGGCATACAGATGAAGGAATATATACATATTTAGTAATTAGCGATGTGGGTTTGTGTTTGCCTGTTTTCAGTCTCAGCTACAGACACGTCGATCCCACCTTAAAGTCTTCCAGCAGCTGGCCGAACTACGCAAGACCAGTACTATGCGAAACGCGGCCTACCGTGCCGGGGTGGTGGGGGAGACTGTTTTCTCGTTTGTTCGGCAACTAAAATGGGGTTCCGGCTACCTTATTCTAGTGGACTTACGAAAGAACGGCTTACTTGAAAGTCATCCGCGCGAATACAGCCTCTCGTCCGCGCAATTGAAGGGCACCGGGGTGCTGGCTCTCGGCAGTGTCAGCCTGTATAACACCAAAAACGGTGGCCCAAACCCGCTGGCGAAGCAGAATGCCACAATCGATCTCAGCGGCTCGATCGTTCTACGCGAATCCGAGGCGGTCGTCATCCGCTTTCCCGCTTAATTACCGATGGAAAATTAATTACCGGTTAATTAATTACCGATTAATTAATTACCGATGGGGACATGAAACTATTTTTTTTTGGTTCATTAGTGGTCAGTGCGTCTTGCTTCAGTATTCGTCGTTTGCAGTTCGTTTTACTGTCACTGTATTTAGACAACTGAAATTTGTCCACGTTTCCCGGTATGTTAATTCAATCAATCAATCAACTAAGAAGAAAGTATCTGTATATTATTATTGTCACTGGTGATAAATATTCAGAGGGTTAAGTTTCCTCGTCCTCGCCTTCTCCGTCTTCACCTAAACCATCGGCCTCTTCACCCCAGTATTTTCTGTCAAGGTCGTCCTCCAACACAACCAGTGACTCAATCGGTGACACCGACAGACCCCGTACCGCTCTGGACACATCAGCGTCGTCAACCGGACCTGCATCCTCACTGGTCCTTTCGTGTCTGGCTTCCTTTTCCACCGACTCCACCAACTCGGACGGCTCAACTGGCCGAAACTTTTCGATCATGTCTGTTGAAACACAATCCAGTTATATCACGAAAGGTACTGCGTTAACCAACCACAAACAGACAGGCAAGCAGAGAGACAGACACGCCGACAGACAGACAAACAGATAGGCACACGGACAGACAGACAGATAGGCACACAAACAAACAGACAGAAAGGCACACAGGTAGACAGACAGACAGAC
>LRSR01013880.1:0-42540 GCA_001579985.1 Hypsibius dujardini
AACCTCAGAGCACAAAGCGACAACAAGCGAATTCCAGTAACTCCATAGCAGCCAACTTACGGTGAAAGGAGGCAATCTGGTAGAAAATCAGTTTGCTCAATGGAACAATGGTCCATTGAGTGGGCGATCCATCGGGCAAGCAGAACGCGCTCTTCACCACATGATCACGATAATCACGACGAGCTTCGATATTCCGCAGCGCGAGGCTGACTGGCTTGTGGCAATAGAGAATCTCAATATCCTGCTCCGTCTCAGCAATCCATTTCTTGAAGCGATGACCCAAATGGGCGTCGTCCATTACCAAAATCAGGTTCACTACCCAGGAAGAAGAGGCACATACATATCGGAATGCAACTAGCTCGGATATTTCTCCTGAGGAACAAACCATGGAAGATTTCCGCAAACTCAGTAAGTGAAATGAAACCGTGGCGATCAATCCAGCCGGCCGTGTTGATGATCACGCCGCTCGATTCCAGATGGCGGGCCTTGTCCAGATTCCGTTGGACCTCTTTTGCCAAGCACTCGCCCTGCTGGCGGCATAGTAGAGTATCGTCATTCATGTTGATCTTGCCGAGCGGTAGGACATAGCGTTGGGTCATGGCGCCGCGTTCCGGGTGAGCCTCCGTGGAAGAGTCCATGATGGCCATGGCTACGGGAGGGAGGGGGAACAATAATTCCTTCAAACGAATAATGGGTCAATTGTGACAAAAAAACGCATGTTATCGGTTAAGCAAAGATTACAAAACATTCCGGGAAGGGAGATTCCTTGCTGCCCGGCATCGAGGTCGACAAAAGTGGGGTGCCATCCGGCGGCAATGGCATACTGCAGGAGAGTTCGGCAGGTGGAAGACTTTGCAGAGTCCATAGGTCCCGTGACCATAATCTGTAAATCCGGAATATGGACTGTAAAATATTTTTCAGCCGAATGCGGAAATGAAATCAAAAGGTTCAGAATAGCCAACAAGGATTCGGACTCCCAATGAATTCATCGAGGTCTTGCAAATTGAATACATCATTGGCGTCAATCAATCCATCAATCAAGCCATTGACAACACAGCAAACTTACCGCAGGTCCGCGCAGGTACTGTTGCGACGCCTCCGCGCACAACCGCTGCTCCTCCAGTACGGCGTGAATCCATCCGACCATGTCTGGGTACGGATCCCCCAAAATCACCGTCGTTGAATCAATGTAGCCGCTTTTTCGGACGAAAACCTGACAACCCGCGAAGGAAGCCATCACACTGCGCTGCGGATATATGAACTCGTAGACCTTGCCCGGTGTCAGATTCGCGCCAAACATCTCGCATTCCCCGTCCAGCAACTGTCAAATAGATTTAACAATGTCCCACCAACTTAAGCGGAGCGGGGATTTGGGAGTTACGGAGAACGAACTGTGACTTGAGCGCTGCACTTATACGGTGGCGACAAAGCAATCTGCCCGCCGCTCGGAATCCTCACCCTTTCCTGCAATACCACCAGCAACCAGGTGAAATTATATGTCAAGGGCAGTACAATCAACCTCTTACGGAGAGAGTTAACCGGTCGGACAATTGGAATTCTACGGCGGAAGATTCCCTGACTTCCTCCGTGTAGAGTGCTTCTTCCCCGGGCGCTGCAGAGTTCTCCTCGTAGGGCTGGTTGGCCTTCAAGGCAAAAAGCAACAAGTTAGTACTGCGGTCTCGTAGATTTCTATTAGAATTCACACCAAGTGTGGGTGTTCTCCGGCAGACGTGGTAGTGGCGTCGGAATGCAATCCGACTTCCGGCTGGAGAGACTTCCGGGTCGCTCTTGAGGTCGCATCGACACTCATGACGGACTGCCCGAAGCTTTTGAAAACAAGGAAGCCAATTGTTCTGCAAGCAAATGTGTTCGGATAGCTGATGACGAAAGAGGAGAAACTGACAACTGTGAGTCGAACCGGACCGGAAGCATAATCTTCGCACAGTACACACAGTCCGGTTGACAAGTTGACAATAATGACAACAATCATTGTGCACTGCGCATGTGCCGATTGCGCACATGCCCAAATAAACTCTGCAATTCCTGTGTACAAAGTGCAACGCGATGCGTTTTTCGAAGCTTTGTTTACAATTTTTCCGCTCTCTGCTTTGTAGTTTGTGTGCTGTTTCTGTTAAAATTTCTTTACTGATTGTTTCTTTCATGTCGGAGACGAAAGCTACTGGCGCCTTTTCAAAGTGTGTAATCGGATTGAGAGCCCCAAAACGGCGCAGTAAAGAACATCCTGCGAATTTTGATGCCTCATTCGAGTCGCAGGTAGATCTCGTCCTCGATGGAGAGGGAAACGCCTCCGCACCGGCGATTGCGCAGGAGCGTCCAACAGATAACGGTTTCGCCGACCAGCCGATAATGTTTCAGGATTGGATGGACAGAATTTCCGGTAAGTTGGGACGAAATGGATTTTGTTGAGGACTGGTTGCGTGATTGTTTGATTGTTGAGATTTGATTGGTGGTTTATTTGCCGTGCTGTCGTATACCTTGATTGATGACTTTGATGAATTGCTTGCCGGTCAAGCTGTCTAAGTTCAAATTTCTCTGGACGGTGATTTCAGATTTCACAATGAGTCTTACATGACAAAGCTTTATTTTAAGTACGTCAGATTTCCTGTGAATTTGTTTCCTCTCAAAATTATGCGGCACTTGTCGCAGGAAAACCAGAAACGTCGAAATGTATTTTTTATATGAAACAGGAAAATCAGCCGACCAGGCAAAGAGACATCTACAGTATGAGGCAAAGTCTGTATTTCGGCTCACCCTCCACTTGGTCGATAAATCGGCTCACTCATGAATTTCTCTTTGATAGCAGCTGTTTGATTGTTTGATTTTCAAAAGAGCTATAGTATACTAGAATATACTACAGCAAATCAACAATCAAGCAGCTGCTATCAAAGAAATCCATGAGTGAGCCGATTTATGGACCAGGTGGAGGGTGAGCCGAAATACAGACATCACCTCATACTTGTTTTTCATTATCAAGTTCTGATTAACATGTTTTGGGTCTGTCGACAGTTTTTATTTCAGAATGTATCTTAACGATGTTTCACAATTTTTAGAATAAACTGTCATGTCGTATTTAGCACATCCCAAAAATGAATTTATATAGTGCCATACTGGTACGTGGTACTTCTTATTAAATCACGTACTGATTACGGTATAAATGTATACATTAATATAGTTAATATTAGTGATTATTAATTAGTGTTATTAGTATTTTCTATTCTTTCTGTTTATTTATATTTGTATTTTTAGTACGTAGTATTTAGTACTAAAGTATATATATATACACTGTTTATATATTTTTCATTCTGTACTCGTATTTGCTTGCACATTTGTGAAAACAAGAGTTTTGGTATCTTCTGCAGCTATTCCCCAAGACAAATATCCCACCATGAATTCCCCCGATTTCACCTCGGAGATCGTGGAAGAAGATCACTCCCTAATTTTGAACCTTCCATTCCGATCGAGCCGGCTGTCGGTGCACTCGCCATCGCCCAGTACGAGCGTCCTTCTCCGAGATCAGCAGGAATTCCAGAAGACGTTGCTGAGCTCACCGCCGGATCCGCGGGTGACGGTGCCGCGAAGCCTTGTCAAGTCCGCTCGACACCAACTCGCCGTGGATTACTCTTCCTCTGGAATAACCGGAAACAGGCAGCACGAACTCGGTTCCGTTGGCGGGAACTTTCCATTGAATGGAAGTTCGCCGAGGACGTCGCACAAGGATGCCGATCTCTCCGAGGACAGCTCTCAAGAATCCGTCTACCTCACCCCAAAAAACTCGCAAGAAAATCGATCGCGCGATTCACCGTCGCCGTTGTTCCTCTCGTGGCCGATCACGCAGTGCGTGACGAAGGACGCCGCGGTGGTGCTGCAGGAAGCATTGGAGATTCTGAACAGTTCCACTCC
Organism: Hypsibius dujardini; assembly: GCA_001579985.1. Taxonomy (NCBI): domain Eukaryota; kingdom Metazoa; phylum Tardigrada; class Eutardigrada; order Parachela; family Hypsibiidae; genus Hypsibius; species Hypsibius dujardini. Next base: position 3,922 of record LRSR01013880.1, read on the forward strand.
TCCTCTGGATGAGGAAGTGGCGATAGAACCGGTCAATGCGACGTTCGTTGAGTCTGAAAACGTGATGACGGAAGAGAATCTGACGGAAGAAGATGATCCAATGGATGGCGGTGATTTGGAACTGGGAGTGTTCGAGCAGGAGAAGAGGAAGATGGAGTCGGTGCACGGCCAGCTTGCTGTTGTGGAGGAGGAAGTGCTACATGACGACCTGCTACTGCAGTGGGACGACACTTTTTGGCCGGAGAAAGACAAGCAGAGTCAGGAAGAAAAGGATGCAGCGGGGGTCACGGTTGGGACATCGCCAGCACGGAATTTGAATGTTATCGATGATGACTTCCGTAAGTGACACACTCATTGTTGCTTCTTTTATGACATTCAGTAGTTGAATTGTGAATTCTTAAAATGAAATTTTTAAGCACTTCCATACAGTACAGAAATTCAAGCAAAAAATGGAAAATTCGGGTTTGGTTTTGCTTCGACGGTAGGTGTTAAGTTTGACATTAAATTACAAGTGTTGCTACCCCAAACTTGATTTATAATTGATTAGCATCAGTCGGTTTTAAATTATGCTTGTGAATCAATAATATTTTCAAATGAGATATCGGTCGGTCTTGGTGGCTCGTTCCGGAAATCGAAGTTTATATCGCGCGGTCAAAGCAGCCTGAATTTTCCATTCCCTTCTTTTGCCATCTTAAAAATACCTTCAAAACCGAACTTTAAAATTATCCGATGAAGGCGATGCATTTTGTAAATATATAGGCGAATTTAGGAAAAAGTGTAATATCAATCTGGATTTCTTTATCATATGAAATGAATGATTTATCATTTATCATTGAAAACTCTTGCAAATCTTTTTTTCCTTGCATTTTGTTTCCAGTTTATAGGACTGATTTTCTACTGTTTAAATATATCATAGTTCAATATATTCATATTTTGGTTTTTTCGCTCCCCAACCATTCTCATTTTTTGCAGCGTCGGAATGGCCGTTTCAAGAGGAATTAAACGCCCTGCCTGTACCGCCGGTCGACCCCGCCTATCAGCTCCCAAGGTTGCCACGTCTGTTCCCGAATCTCCCCACGATGTCGCTCCTCAAAGCACCGTCTGGCAAAGGGCTGAAAATTTGTTCTCGGACAATTCGAAAACCGAGGAAGACAGACGACTCACAGTCAAGCTCTACTCCGGTGGCTGCCATCGTACCCGTCGTCGCGAACGGACCGCCTGTCAAAGCCCGAGGGAAGCCTCGGCCGAAGAAAGAGAAACGCGCCAAAATGTGGGAGCAGTTTCAGTTTATGAAGAACAGAATGGATGTGGGCAACAATGAGAGCTTCGACCAATGGCAGCAGAGCTCACTGGTGGAAGACCGTCCGGCTGATGCTGCAGAAATGGTCGATCCGTTGGCGAACCAACCTGACGTTTCTGTGGTTGAATACCTCCCGGAGCGTCTCGTGGAAGAGGATGCTGAAATGCAAGAGAAAAATCCGGAGTCACGGGAAAGCGAGAATTTTTTTACCGCGCCGGATAGACCGCCTGAGGATGTCACTGTTGCTGCTGCTCCTCCTGGTCAACCGATTTTCTTGCAAGACGAACGGCAGGACATGGAAGACCGTCTGTTCGACTGGGCGCGAGACGATCGGCCTATTAGCTTCACCCGACTTCTCGGCATTTATGCCATCCAGGAAGATTCCGACTCTGAGTGACTGACTACCGGTCTTTACGTTACTGTAATTTTTTAACCGCTTCTTTCCGTGCCCGCCGAAATTTATTGGGATAACAAAAACACTTTCTGACTCGGCACACAGCTCAACTGTTTCTTTCTTTCTTCTCCTGCCTTAACGAAAAATAGCATTACTGAAAACAAAACGCTCGCATCAGGTGTGTTGTTGCGTTGGTTATCTAGGCTTCGGCAACCGGTGCTGCGGTCGTGGTGGTAGTGGACGTGGTCAGTCTGCGGTTGAGCGAGCGAGGAGGTGCGGCAATGGGGACAATTTGTTGTTGGATAACAACTGGAGCGGGAGCGCTGCCGGTTCCGAGAGGAATCGTGGTGTCGTTCGTGTTGGCGTCTCCCATCCAGTTACCGATCTAAATGGCCAACGACGTTAACAAACTTGCAGAATTTATCAATAGGCAGACAACTTGACAGGACAAAAGACCAGACAGGCCGACACACAGACAGACTTGCCGGCAGATAGACAGACTGACAGACAGACATTCAGGCAAACAGCCGGAAAGGTAGACCCCTAAGCAGACAGACAGAGGAAGATAGACAAGCAAACAGGCAGGTGGACAGATTGAAATCAGGTCAGAAATCCAGACAAGCACAGTCAGTTAAGAAAAGAGTTGAAGTACTAACCCATGGATAGTATTGCGGGCATCTGTGAACACCGGGCTGGGTACTGGGTCGGCAAGTGAAGAACTGGCCGGATGGGGTTGTAGGACTGATCGGAGGAAGTTCGCTGCAAGGAGCGCTTTCAGCTGGACAGACTTCCGGCACATCAGTGCGTTGTGGGCAGTCAAAGGCACTGATCCTGTTGTTGCCGTTGACCGCCACTGGGTTCCGGATCCAGTTGAGAGCTTGATAGGCCGTCACAAAGTATACATCAGTGTGATTTGCAAGGACTTCTTCGATGAAACTCTGGAGCGCTGGGAAATGGCCCTCGTCGATGAACCAACGCTAAAAAAGGTAACATGTAATAAGAACCGGTTGTTCTGGCTGTCTTCATGTCCGCTTGCCTGCTTCTCTGCCTGCCTGTCTGTCTGTCTATCTGTCTATCTGTCTGTCTGTCTGTCTGTCTGTTTGTCTGTCTGTCTGTCTACCTGCCCGCTTCTTTGTTTAACTGTTTATCTGCTTGTCAATCTGTATATTTGTGTATCTGCGTGCCTGTGTTTCTGTCGGTGTGTCTGTTTGCCTGTCTGTCTGTCTTGTTTGTTGGACTCTTACAGCGTGGAAGAAAAGACCAAGTGGTGCACGGTTTCCATTGTAGTGATCCTTGAAGTTGTTTCTTAGTAGAGTCAACATGGAATCATAGTCGCGAGACGGGCAACTTTCCATCATAGCACAGAAATATTGTCCCTAGAAAAATAAAAACTAATTTTCACATAATCTTCGAGCCGGGCAAACCAGCCGATTCATCTCGCTGACCTTTGACGGGCCTTCTTCGATTGAGCCGTTAATCTGGTTGATAACGAATGCCCAAGATCCAGGAAAGCGGCGAGTCGGACAGGATTGGTCGTTCGACGAATAACTGGGTGTGAAGAAATACCAAATGAATGTGTGGCAGTCAGTAAAATGGTCGGTAGGAATTACCATTTGTGGGGCATTCTGTAGTCCAGGGTGTAGGGCCAGTACTTGACGCTGCTGGGCGGTGCGGACATGGTGTGGTCAAAGAGAATGTTGTTCGCTCGCATGAACTGGAACTGCCTGAACAACGAACAAATACTGTGGCGTAATTCTTCTAAAACCAATTATCAAGAAAACAAGAAAACAAGTTGCATGATTGTTGTTGTCGATGACTGTTTCCGGAAATTATTACGGAATAAAGTTAATTAATTTTATGTCAGGTAAGGAATGTTGAACTGCACAGTACACACGTACCGATTGCCTCCGAGTTTCAGCCACGGTACGCGCATGCCTGAAAACAAACCCTTTCATGAAGCAGTGCAAGACTTTCGGGGCCGTGATCTGTTTGCATGCCTTGGAAGTAGTTCTCGTCGGGAAACTGGGCGAATTCCTTAACAATCTTCCGGTTGGTGATAAATTCGTTGGTGTATGTTCGCGTAATATCGCCGGTATCCCAGTAGCTTTCGGGTTTCTTGTGCCTGCATGAGTAAAAACATGGGTGAGTTTACAGACAGCGAGACAAAGCGGCAGACAGACAGACAGACAAACAGGCAGACGGACAAACAGACAGACAGACAGACAGACAAACAGGCAGACGGACAGACAGGCCGACAGCTAGGCACCCAAACAGACAGACAGACAGACAGACAGACAGACAGACAGACAAACAGACAAACAGACAGACAGACAAACAGGTACTCAGAAAATCAGCACTGCAATCAGATAGACACCGACTCTGTGCTTGCTTGCTTAGAGTGCCTTACGAAGTGGAATGGAGCATCACGTCATGGCCGTCTCTGTAGAGCTGTTGGACAAGACGATAGTCCGTCCACTGATGGGCCAGGTAGAATGATCCTGCCAGAAAAACAAAATATTTGGGAGTCAACTCTGTTTTTTTCACTTAATGCTAAATGACGAGGCAAACCTCGAATAGGGCAACCATTGGGATTTTTCCGCTCAGGCGTAAAGAGAGCATCGTAGATCGGCTGGACGTTCGAATTTACGGCATCATCGAAACTGATCATGATCATCTGCGGCACCGATTTCGGATCGCTACATCAATGGAAATTTTTTGTCGTTTTCTGTTTTTAAGAAAATACTGGAAAATAAATGTCACGATGCAGAGATTGCTTACAGGTCACCGGGCACTTTGGCGCCGGAGGAGCTGCAGAAACAATTTGGCAGTACACAGTTCTTCTCGTCGCACTTTTCTGCCGCATTAGGATCCTCGTTGATGCTACAGTATGCTTCGTCTGATCCGTCGGCACAGTCATTATTTCTGTAGCGAAAGCCACAGCTCAATAACGCAAACTTGACAGGTATAATCCCTTGCCCATGAACAATCTCCCTGTTTGTCTATGTCTGTCTGTCTGTCTGTCTGTCTGTCTGTCTGTCTGTCTGTCTGTTTTTCGATTTGCTGGACCCACCCATCGCAAAACTTGTCACTGGAAATACAGTCCTTGCTGAAGCATCCCAGCTGCCCGGTCGGACATCCAGCCTTATCTAAGGCTGGCCTTCCAACCCCTATAAGCATAAGCAACTGAAAACATCTGTACCTAATATAAGCGTTTTTAATATTCCTCACGGGAAATTATGTCGCAATTGGTTTTGTTGACGTCTTTCTTGTAATTGCACTGCTGGCTCCAGACGTCAAAACGACGCTGTTTTCCGCAGTCACTGGCCAGCACGATCCCGTTGATGCACTGGAAGAATTCTGTGCACTGCGTGACCGGGTCGACGATGTCGAAGTCACGGATGGGTCGCCGGTAGAACCCGACATCGCGGAGGCAGGGCACACCGCGAGTGGAAATCTGCCGTTTCGAACGCTGTCTGGGTTTCACTGCTTCCTCGGACGAAAAAACTGCAACAAAAATCGTCACTTACCGGTATCACGATGTCTCACGCGAGACCCTAAATGGAGATATACAGAGCTCAGTGGATGGTTCGGATCCCACAAACCTGTGGTTAGCTGCAGGAGCGTCACAGACACCAGCAATGCCGGGCGCCACATTTTCAGGCAGGCCAAGTTAGTTAAGGCAATGACTAGATATGTGATGCAAGAGACCCAAAAAACGAGTCCCTCTGTGACCGCGAGTGAAAAACGATGCACACTAACTGACAGTCGGGTGGTGCTGAAGAAGACCCCCCTATCAAGCAGTTAACGAGACCGGTATAATTCTCTGCAAAAAACAACCATCAGAATTCATAGACACGCGTAAGCGCAGAGAGCGGTACCGGTGTTAGGAGGTGTACCAGCAAAGCGCTTGCAGCTGTAGGTAAAACGTCCGGTCATCGTCAGTCGGAAGATGATAAATCAGCCGGAAAGAATATAGGTGAAAGTACTCTGTCATTTTTTCTTTACCACGTTGGCTTTCATTGGAAATGAAGCTAACACTAACAGAGCACATGGAGCAATGGCGCAATAATGGAATTTATAAAATTAACTCCGCCTTTCGGGCTAAAGTATTTCACTCTGTGCCTGCGAGTTCATCTGTAGCACAAAAATGCCCTGCCTGCCTGCTCGGCTGCTTGTTAGCATAAGTCTGTCTGCCTTGCCTGTCCTGTTGTCTTTTTTGTCTGTCTACTCTGCCTGTTTTATTTGTCTACCTGTTTGTCTGTCTTGTCTAGTCTATCTGCCTGCCTGTTTCTAGCTGTCTGGTTGACCCACCGTCTGCCTGCCTGTTTGCATCGGTGCCTATCGTTTACCCCCACCTGGGTGTATGCATGCACGATGTTTTATGTTTTGTTGACCGTCAAAGACCCAATCTCGACAGCACCTGAACCGCACATCAGAGACGGAACTCTGTCGCCCAGACCGATCTGTCACGTCGCCGACATGGCCTATCACTTGTGCAATGTCTATATATACCAGCTACCGTAAGTTCTGACACCCATACGGCTCGGACCAGCCACTGTGGGTCAAGCGCACGCACGCAGACAAGTCAGACTGACCCGCTTATGAAAAACCGAAGCAACACCAATTCGTATAGCTTAGAACAGGACAAGGCCATTTGTCTTGTTTATTCCGTTAAACGAATAAAGAAAAAAAATCTACACGAAACCGTGACGCCGACAAAATTTTGTATACCACGGAAACAGAACAGCATTTAGTCGCCAATTTTTCCAGCAAATTGACGAGTTGAAAAAAATCATGTGATTCTCGACGAACAGAAAAATCATCACTACAGTTGGCAACGAGCCATATTTCGACTTGACTACTCCTCCATCTTGCCGGCGCTCTTGCCGTCCCGTTTCCGCTGAATCCACTCCTCAATCTGCTTCCGTAGCTCTACCTGCGGTATCACTTGGTCCATAGTCAGGGGCTGCCGGTTGAAGGGGTCCATCTGGTCGGTCAGCAGCATCCGCGCGATAGTCGGCCGGTCTACAATGTTCCCGGAGGACGGCAGTTTCACCGGGTCGCGCATCAACGTAGCCATGATGGCGTCTTGGAACTCGTCCGGCATGTCTTCACTCAGTAGTTCCTCTTCCTCGTTCTTGTCGGCCGCGGCCAGTCTGACGTTGGCGGACAGTTGCTCCATGCCTGTAATCAATTGTCCGCTGTCGCTGATAAAGTGACGTAGCACGTTGATGGCTTCTTGGAAGAGGGTCGGATTGTATGAGCGCTCGTCCTGTGAAGGACCAACAAAGATGAAATTAATGCCAGTCGTAATTTCTGCTTCCTTGTGTCAATATGTCTGTCTGGCTTACTATTTTCATGTTTATCTGTGAATCTGTCTGTCTGTCTGTCTGTCTGTCTGCCTGCCTGCCTGTCTGCCTGTCTGATTCTTTGCCTATGTGCCTGTTTGCCTTCTTGTCTGTCAGTTTGTCTGTAGCTAGATCGATACTGTAGTTCGTGACCAGATTGTAGTTGGTGACCAGATTGTAGTTGCGTGTCTCCGTCTGCCTGTTCTTAAGTCAGCCTCCGTATCTTGGCTGTCTGTCTAATTCCGTACCTGCTTATATGCTCAATTTCTATTCCGTTGTCTGGATCTGCCTGAATCCACTCTTACGTACCTGACAGATGGCGAGAAAGAAGTCTTTCCGTGCGTCGTGATCGCCTAGATTGACGTAGATTGCGCAAATCTTCGCCACGATATCCTTCGGTTCAAACGAGTAACGCTCTGCGTCCTTTACTCGATACTGGGACCGTTTGTCTGCACCCACCAGGCAGAGCAGGAAGTAGTTCAACATGTCGGCCAGTCGGTTTACCATCACCTTCTGCAGCAAGATACGAGAGGGGTTGCGAAACTTGGTGAGGCTCTTGAGGCATTGGATCGTATCGCGGCCCAGGATATTGTGGTAACGGGCAATTTCACCTAAACCATAATACATTAGCCCATATCCCTGCCGCACAATTAGAACCCACATACTTCAATCCTTCCTTGATTTTCGCTTGTCTGTCTGTCTGTCCTGTCTCTTTGTCTGTCTGTCTTTCTTTCTATCTGCGGACCTTCCTGTTGGAGTTCCCGTTCCTTTTCCTGCCGCTGTTCAGGGGTCAAAGCTGTCCAACTAGACTGTTCCTGCTCCAGCACCTTAATTTTGGCCATGTGCGTCAACGTTTCACCCAACATGTAGGTGGCATCATTGATCAGATGATTGAGGAATCGAAGGAACAGGGGTGCGTCAGTGGCCTCGAGCTTCGCCAGAGCATCCTGGGCGAGTTGTTCCACCCTACGTAAAAGAAACCCCCCAGTTTTACAATAAAAGAGTCAGTCAATGTCAACGAGGTGCTGCTCTCACCTTTTCTGGTGCTCCGGCATGGTGAAAAGGTATTCCATCACCGCGTACAGCGGTCTGCGGTATGAAAAGGCCTCACCGAAGCGCAGATTGGCACCAGCCATCTCAATACTGACAAAGATATTCAGGACGGCTTCCATGAATTCACTCTGATGGTACAAATTCGAAAGAATTGTCAGCATGACATGTGTTAAATAAACCAATCAGCAAACAGAACTGAAATGTCCACCTTGTGTGGATGCTCGCGAAAGAGCTTCTCCTTCGGAACGTCTAACAGTGCTAAGGCCATCGCGTTTCTTCTGTCTTGGTAGGAGTCGTCGGCAAACCGTTTATGCGGCATCATCTGCGGGGTAGATATAACGTCGCATAATTATACGATTTTCGAAAAAGTTGTGTCTGTCTGTCTGACTGACTATCTGTCTGATTTTAAGTCCGTCTGTCTGTCTGCCTCCCTGTCTCTCTGTCCGTCTGTCTGTATTTCGTACATTGTGCATCATCATGGCCATCTTGCCGCGCAGATGGGGATTTCTCATGCGTGCCGGGCTGGGCATGTAGACAAGAACCACGTTCATCAGCTCCACCATCCACTCGTACTGCCAGCTCCAGTTGCCCGTCACTCCGGTGGTGGAAGGCAACCGGTGGTGCAAATGCAAGACTTCGAGGATGTTCTCCAGCAGCAGTTCCGGGATATAGGCCAAGTGGACGGGAACAGGCACACTAATACGGGAAACAAGAGGTAAAAATTAAATGACTCCAACAATTAGAAAGGAACATGCCGACCCAAAAATTTACAGGCACGGGTAAACAAGTGGGAAACAGATAAACAAATAGACAGACAAACATAAGGCAGATAGACAAACAGACAGTCCAACAGACAGACAGATAGATCGACAGTCAAACAGACATACCAATACGTAGACAGAAAGTCAGACAGACAAACAGACAAGCGACAATCAAGGAAGTCCGCCCGTCAGGTATACAGACAGATAGTCAGATAGACAGACAGGCTCTTTACCTCAGGTCTGTTGGAAACAATGGCAAATAAGCAGAAGGAAGATCCGCAGTCGTGATGGACGGCTGAACGGCCATTTGTGAGAGCCAGGTTGCAGTACAGACGGACAATTCAATCATGAGCTCCAAATTCTGAGGGAGCGTCAGAGCAGCCTTCATAGATAGATGTCTAAAAGAGACAAGCGGATTTCATTAGCTCATTGGTCATTCCAGCCTTTCCAAGAGGCACTAACCGACTGGCGGCTTTAATCATGAACTGCTCAATTTCGTGACGCTCCTCCTGATTGTTGGTCTCGCGCGCCAACTCCAGCCGCCCCTCCAGCTCGCCGAGGTGCTTGTTCAGCTTGCCGAAGCGGTCCCACACCACGCCCCACCCCAAGCGGATTGACTCGTGACAGAGGAAGAAACACGTAGTGATGAAGTTAAAGTCAGCCGGTGGATTTAGCAATGGCACTTTCTCCTCTGAATACGAAGAAGAGAGGTGAAACGGTTGCGATTCTCGCGAATATACAGTACAGTACTCATACACAGTTTGACTCTGACCTTTCGGCAATAGGGTAGTTTCTTCCGCCATCTGACGTAAATACTTGCGAGAAGCCGCAAACAGCGGATGGATCTTGAGGATCTTAGGGTTGGCGGCGGGATTCATGAACGGCCGACAAAGCCGCAGCAGGACGGCCGAGAGGTTCATCATGAAACCGTCCGAGCAGAGACTGACTTGAAACTGCAAATTCGGCTGCCACATCTGCAAGGGAAACGATTAGTCATTTTTTAGTCACAGAGAGAGCGATCAAAAAATTGACAGGACAGACAGAAAGACAAACAAGGACAGGCAGACAGACAGACAGACGGACAGAGCGACAGACAGGTAGACTGGCAGGCAAACAAAATACATACAGAGTAGCAGATAGTCAGTCAAATAGTCACACAAATAAACAGACAGACACAAACATGGGAAAAATACGCTCAGTGAGGGAGATCGGCCAAGGTACAGGCAGCTGACGATCAAACTGGCACAAACAGACCCGACAACCTGTAATCAGGAGTGAATGACTTTTTCCTACCTTCGCCCTCGCAAAATTGGCACTTAAGCAGTTGCCGACCCACAACAAAAACACCTCCCTCAACTCCGCCGACTGCCGGACAATGTTGTTGACCACCCCAAAGACCGCGTCAATCGCGCGCTCCGTGTTGCTCCAGACAAACTTCTCCGTACTGGCGATCTCCGAGGCGCCGATTCCGGCCGCCTTACTCTCGAAAAACTCCGGCGGCACGTCGTTGTGTTCCGGCAGACAGGACAGCCGCAGCAGCAGCCCCAGGAGGGACTGCTCGCACCCGATCGTGTCGCGGGGATTCCGGGGAGTGCAAAAGTCCATCAGCAGCTTGGCGGTGATGGGGTTCGTGCTGAAAGTGCTGACAAAGTGGACGACCGCCTCAAACAGGCAGAGACTGACGCCGTAGAGGTCGATGGTGTAGGCCTCGGCGGCCTTGTACACCATCATATTCATCAGAGTGATGGTCTTAGCCTTGTCCCGGAGGATGGTCAGGATGGCGGAGGACGCGTCGGGAAGGTTGAAATCGCAGGAGGACGGATGGGTGAAGAGTTTGTGGATCAGTGTGGTGAGGTGTTCGCCGTGCTGGTCCTTGGTGGTGAAGTAGAAGCCAACGAGTTGGGTGGGAAAGCTCTGCGGTGCGAAAAGATCCGGGACCTGTGAAGTTGAATCAATTGTAAAATTCGAAAGTAAATTTATTTTATTTCACGCTATTTATTGTTGAAATATACCTGACTGGAGTCTAACTTTGCTGACACCAATGACATTTTAACTTTATTTTTTAAACAATGTTTTAATTTACGAAAAATATTGATTCAAATGAAAAGTAAAAAAGAAGCAAAACTGCCACATTTTTCTGACATCAGCGATTTTGATAATTTTGTCTTTCAAGTCAAACTTGAAAGAAATTACACATGCACTAATTCTTACTTTGAAAAAAATGTGTTTTCTAAATATTTTTAATATTTCAGGCAGTTTAGGTAATGTTTTCGCTGTAACTCCACAACGAAAGTGAATTCGGTGAAAATATGTAAATCGAAAGCGGTCTTACGTGATGATAATACTAAGGTTTCTTCGTCGCATTTCAATCTCACCTGAAATCCCAACTGTAAGTTCTCCAAAATCAGTCCTTCTATCCGCCCGAGGAGAACCGGATCCTCCGTCGGTGACCGCAACTTCTCCTGCTGCAACCGAATCCAGCATTCCCCCAGATAAGCTACCACATCGGTTTGATCGGGCCGTCCGAAGCGATTAATCCACTTTCCGGCAGGATTGCGCACCACACTCTTCCCCAGTTGGTCCGCGGGCATCAAGAGGCGCTCAAAAAACGGATGGGTCACACTGTCCAGGTCAAAGAGCTCCCCGACCGCACCGTTACCGGAGAAAGCGATCGCTGCGGCTGGGCCGTTTGTCCCGAGATACTGTCCGTCTCGTGTAATGAGCAGAATGTTCTGAATCAGGCTGTTTTCCACGCTGGCTGGACGAGGAGGTTTGATGTCTGTGTAAAAGCAGAGACGGCAAATTTAGAGCAATCAACAATCAGTCAATCTATTCGCTGACAGTTCCAACAATTAAACGATAATCTCCATCACGCAAACAAATGCTTGCGTAACTCAACATTATTGTTCATGTAATTTCTCTTTACATCGAAGAAAACTATGGCGGGATGAAAACGAACCGCCAAATTGAGACAAAAATAATTTGATATAAAAGTCAAGTAATCAATACATCAATCAGTACATCGTGTACATCTCGTATCAATACATCAATCAAGTGATAGATCCGACCAGGCAGACAACCCAACATCTTCGTTCATCGTTGAAGCAGCCCAAAACAAATGCTAGCAACCTTATAGGTCAATTTAGAGTTCTGATAATTATCTCATGGATTAAAAATCAGATATTGAGACGACCAGATGACATACGCGTGAAACTGCGAAAACTAAAACTATAAACTGAAAATGACTCAATCAATCGGTCGATCAACCGAAGGATTACACACCTGCTTTTAGCTGCGGACTCGAGGACTGCGTAAGATCAGCCATGTTGATGTCCTCCATGTGTGGGAATGATGAAATAAATATCTCAGCTGTTCAGGTAGAACTAAAAATTTAAATCATTGGAGAGAGTCATTTTGAATCATGACATCAAGACACAGCTGGAGAAGAATAAATCAGGAATGGCTTACAGATTTGCGAACTTTTCGTCTAGGCGAACTGCTTGTCGACTTTCTCCACAAACTGGACTTTTCTATAAGAAATCCGTGAATACCAAACTCCAAAAACCAAATCAGTATGACAAACTGTTTGAAATTAACGAACAAGATCCAGACTTGACTTTTTATGTCATTTTCATCATGTCATTTTCATTCTCTCGGGTGAAATTGTGTGTTGTCACTCATACGTGTATGTGCAATGCGCACCACATCAGCAGCAAAGTGCGCAGTACACAGCTGCGATGGGTGGCGCTACTGTCGCTGTCCGTTGCCCAGGAGGCTTCACTGCTCGTTTTCGCGGAGCATAAATTGGGAGTCTGGGACCATCTCCACATGTGTTCGTTTAGTAAAGCATTTGCGTACCAAATAATAGCACAATCGTCTTGGACAAATGTTTAAGAATTCGCTAATAGAAGTTCTCTCCGGAATCATAAAAATACGTGACATATCAGAGCAAGCGAATTATGATACAATTAAAACTATCTTCCCCTTCGATCCTCCGGAATGTTCAATAACCGCTTGATGAGCCTGCGAGACAAAACAAGAGAAACTGTCAACTAATGAGCAGATATTTTTACATGACGGTAATCCTGAATCTTAACCGTGAAATAAGTTGAGGACATGAAAATAAATACTGTTCGGCAATTAGGTACAATTAGGTACCTCAGATGCTCGTTCGAGTGGAATTTCCAGATCGATGATCGGATTCACTGACTGATCATTAATGGCCTTCAGTAAATCCTTCCCCATTTCGGCGAACTCCCCATCGGTGGTTTTCCCTAACATAACTGCGGTGACGACCGTTTCACTGTTCATAATCGCACGGGGGTCAATCTCCACCTTCCCACGCGAGCCTACGATGACGATACGGCCATATTCTGCCGCAACTTCCAGGTCAAGCGGTAAGTTCACGTTGGAAAGCATCTCCAGAATGATGTCGAATCCTTTACCGTTAGTCGCTTTCTACAGAAAGTAAATAAACAGCGAAGCCAATAAGTCTGCTCTATGCATTAAGCAGCTAATTTGACTGAACAGACGGACCGATAAACAGGCAAACAGACAGGCAGGTAGACAGGCAAACAGACAGACAAACAGTTCTGCGTCTGACAGGCATATAGGCATACAGAAACCCGAAACCTAGACAGACAGACAGACAGACAGACAGACAGACAGACAGACAGACAGACAGACAGACAGACAGACAGACAGACAGAGACAGACAGACAGACAAACAAACAGATGGACAAACAGACAGACCGAGAAAAAGAGAACAAAAAACAAGCTGACATAAAGATACTGGTAAAACCACATCAAATCCCTTTTACATACCTTAAGATTCTCCCGATGATGTGGATCTTTGTGGTCCACAACAATCCGAGCTCCCGCACTGCGCACTAGTTTCGCGCCTTCTTCCGTGCTGGCCGTTCCGACAACATCCAACGGCCATGCTGACGCAAGTTGGCAGGCGGCTAGGCCCACGCCACCACTCGCTCCATGAATGAAGACGGTCTCGCCCGATTTTGCGTGAGCCCTGGAAGACTAACGTGTAGCGACCAACCCATTCGGATTTCGTATTATTTCGACACCAGTACCGAATACAAAACATCAACTTCTCCCTACTTGTATTTCAAAGCTCGCAGGACAGTAAAGTACGGCACACCCAGTGCTGCACCCTGGCTGAAGGACAACCGCTCCGGTAGCGGGAAGACCCGCCGCGAGGACGACACCAACATGTATTCGCCGTAAGAGCCACTCAGGTTGTTCAGGTCACAAACGAACACCCGGTCTCCCACCTGCAAGTACACTGTACTACATAGATCTGGTAGGTATAGATAGTGCCCGTGACTGTAACTGGCAGACATACCTGGACATCAGAGACATCAGGTCCCACAGCGGCAACCAGTCCAGCGGCATCGCTGCCGGGAGTAAACGGCAAGTCTTTCTCCGATTTCGCTGGGTGGCCTCCGTTGCGGATGTAGGTATCGACGGGATTGACGCCAGCTGCCTTAACTTGAACCAAAACCTGTCCATGAAAACGGTACTTTGAAATAGAAGGGAGACGTACCATGAGTTAAATAAGATACTCTGCATGTCATGCAATCGATCAATCAATGTCATCAGACTAGTCTGGGACGATGAATGACTTATCAATTCAATCCATCAATCAATCAATCCATGCGATAGCTTACACCATTCGTTAACCAGCCGAAGACACCATCAATCAATCAACGCATCAAACACATGAACGAGTCACAATAGCCAATTCTCCAGCTGCCTGATGACGAATATGCCATAGAAACCAGACACATGCTGATGCTAAGTTGACTCGACTGACCTGGTTTCCCTGTGGGACGGGGATTTCGACCGTTTCCAATTGTAGCACCTCTGGACCGCCGAATTTTGAGATGCGCACTGCTTTCATAATGCTACTGCGCAGGTGATGCATACGAAGATGAGCAGCTCAATAGTATGTACCACACTTCCGTAACGTCCTCGTACGAGAAGTCCTGTAGAGAAATCAAATCTAGGAATATCCTAACTCGGTAGCAACGGTTTTCAAAATTGCAACAATAGTTCGTGTTCCGCCCGCGAGATCAGACATTAAAGTTAAGCACGAGAAGCAAATTTAACGATCAGCTGTTTGCGAGACCGAAGGGGGAGGATGACTGCGTAAAAAAGGTAGGACCGCCTCTTACTGGCGCATACGGGTTCTTGATTGGTCGGTCAATGGGATTTTGAAATCTAAAGCAGCGAACGAATTACCCAAGAATGTTCGGAAAATCTAGCATGACAGCTTGCGTTGGACGATAGGCTTTAGTCCTACGTTTTAGAAAAGTTTGATATCATCGTAAGTGCAAAATACGATCCTGCTTCAGCTAGGCCAGTTTGAATTTCGAATTACGATTACACCCTTTTTTGGCGCTGCCATTGACCTCATTTTATTCTCCTTTTTTCCTTTTTCCACATTATCTTATCTGTTCCCCCTTTTTTTCGCAGGAGGATCCCCCTTTTTTGTCACTCGTTCCGGTCTTTTACCGCATCATCAGTGCAGAGACACTAGATGTAAATTTTCAATTAATGAAGGCAATCGATTATTCGGGTTGAGATTTTCACCGGAAAGCCGTTGACCTCATTTTTTGGAATTGCCGTTTTCCCCCCAGAATTCCGTTCCTCGTTTCCTTTTCCCGGCACAAAACACAGGCGGCCAAATTTATCTGATTCCCCCCCCCTTCATTGGGTAAGAAAATGGCAGATTTCATCAATTGAAAAATAATATTTATATCTAATTAGTTCTTGTTTTTCATCCTTCCCTTCAAGGCAGCCACCGGGATTTTTTGCTGAAATCCCCTTTTTTCCCTGGCCTTCTCCAGCTGCCCAATGGATATCTGTGCGTCGCTGGAGACGTCAGTTCAGAAGCTGCTGCTGGAAGAGGACAGTTTGTTTGGAGGCGGTTCCTCATCGGACGGCTCCATCTCCCCGAAATCGCTCACCCTCTCGCCGAGCATGCACTCGAAATGCACGTCCTCCGCGGCGACCCACTTCTCCAACGACTTCTCCATGGAACGGCCGGATTCCATCGACTCTGGCCACCACGATACCGAGCCGGAGTGCCTCAATGAACGGGTGAGCGGGAGAAATTTGTCGAGGACGTCTCTCGTGGGGTCGGGTGAGTTTGACGTGCTTTTGCGTGCTTTTTCGCCTGTAGGAAGGTCGAGTGGTGCTGCGAATGGAGGTTAGCCATAAAGAACATTCGGCGCTGATCGGAGCTGGTGGGCAGGTGGTGCGGGACATGCGAGCTGCCAATTCCTGCCTTATTCACTACCCGGATGCTAGTGCAACCCGCTCGTTGCAGTCCGTCGCTGATGCCGGAAAGATGCCCTACCCCAATCTGCATGAGAATGAGGTATGTTAATCGGGCTTAAGCAATGACCTAGCAGGACGTTTGGAAATTGCGAAGTTCTTATATCATTTTCGGCATTTGCGTTCCAGGTCTCGGTACGTGGAAAGCTCCCCAACGTCATCGCCGGTGCGCATCATGTTCGCGTAAGTCAGCAACCAGTTCTTCTGCCCTGGTTGTTTGACCTAATTCGTCTGACCTGAATCACTTCTGGGAGTCTTAAAATCTTGCATAAATTGATGCTTTAAGTTACATTTTTATGATTATTTTAATACTGTTATTGAAGTCACCAATATTTCGAAAAGTGAGATAATAGATCACTTATTACTAGAACTGCTGAACATTAAGAAGAGTTAAAGTACCATCCTGAAAGAATTAGGCATGCAGAGGCGTTTTTCCTTTTTTCAGGACTCTATTCCGTTCAGCTTCACCTACTACTTGCCGGCCTTTGTGCAGCTCGGTCCGACTGCGATGGAGAGCATCTTCCAGGTGGAAACACACTTTGGCATTGAGGTGGTGGTAAAACCGTCGGACAGGGGACCCGGTCAGCAAGTTAGCATCCGTGGACCGCAGTCGTCGCGCACCCTGGTGGGCGTCGAGACTTTGTGCTCCTTCTTCGCTCCGCAAGTAGACAAGGTACGATTCCGATTGCTATCATTGTAGCATTTTTAACTCTAGCCTGACCGTCCTGCGATAATGGTGTTTCTCTTTGCGTATTTTTGCCCGACGGGCATCTGTTTCTCGGTCGGTCTGTCTGTTTTTCTGTTTGCCTGTATTTCAATTAGTCTATATGTCTGTGTTAATCTGTTTGTCTATCTGTGGAACCACATGCATTGTTTGTTAGCAGCATGAAAGGTTCTTTGCCTATGTTGTTGCAGGCTGCCCATGTCGTCATTCAGACCATGTGTGTCCACCCGACCAGCCAGTCGTCCATGATCGACCTTTGCGACGGGGAGCGCCGGCTGGCGCGGATCGGACAGTACTGCCGCGTCGGGATCGCCTTTCCCGATCCTCGCCGTGCTGGCAGCGGCAGCAATGACAAGCAGACCATGACCCTTACTGGTAACATCCGCTCTGTCGCGGCTGCCTGGATCATGTTGATGGTAATAATTTGTAAGATTTAGACTTCTGGTTTCGGCATTCCATTTTACACCCACCCACGTCAATTAGGACTTTTATTGATTAATCCCAGCTACCGCTCTCCCGTGTTCTCCTAGTAATAGTTTGTTCATTCGCAGTCCATGTTGCCAGTGACTCTTCGTGTCTTCGTCAGCCACGACATGGACTACCAGCGTAAACCATTTGCCTTTAAGCTCTCATCTGTCTGCGTTGTATGTTATTTTCACTGCATCGGGGTTCCTTACAGGATACGAGAACTACATGAAGCAACTCGGAGTGAGCTTTCTCGTGCCGAAGAAGGAGCCGGGACCTCAAGATCATCCGGTAAATCTCGACGCTTCACTCTTCGTTAACTGACTGGTCGCCTGACAATTTTTTTTCCACTGTTCGGTGAATTAATGACTTCCAACTGTTTTGTCTGCAGTACGTTGAGCTTAAGTCCTACGAGGGCAACATCACCGCCATCTACATGGCCTACCAGCGGTTGACTGAGTCCACTTCCAGTCTTGCCTCACAGAAGATTCACATCCGCTCGACCGAGCAACGCCTGGACGATCTGGAACTCAGCGTCTACAAGATTGCCCTACCACCCCAACCGCTGGCCATGTCCGCAGACCGAAAGCCACGTTACGTCCTCTCGCCTGCCCAAGCACCACCGTCTGCGTATCCTTCTTATTCACACAGCGACCCGTTTCACCAGTCCTGGTACAACCAGCATCGCCAGCTCTACCCTCCTCGGCTGTATCCCCATCAACTGCAGCAGCAACCCAGCAACCTGCGCCATCAGGTCGAACGCAGCTCTGGAACATGGAAGCCGGCTGAGAACTCCGTTAATGGCTATCCCTATCCATTGCCGATGCCGGCGCAGCAGCTGCAACAGCCCACCGTCAGTAACGACACCGATGTCGTGCTGCGCGCTTTGGCCAAGGCCTACACTGATCTGAAGAACCAGCAGCTGGAAGAGCAGCAGCGTAGCAGGGCCCGATCGTCATGCGCCTGCCAGGATCACTCTCATGACGACCCCAGCATCGTGGATGCTGTTGTGAAAGGCGTGAGCACCCAGACCTTCGTTTTTCCCGACATTGAATCAGCAATTAAACCCGTTTCGCTCGCTCCGGTTCCATCTCGCGAAGAGAAGAAGCGGCCGTCGATCGTCTCAGGCGTCCGCGAGAATTCCCTCGAACAACATGCCCTGCATTCCTTCACGAACCAAGCCGGTGGTGGTCCCGGAAAGACACTTTCGTTCGCCCCTGCGGCCATTCCCACTTCCACCCAGCAACCGCAGATTGCCGAGCAACTGTACCTAGATCGTCACTTTCCGAGCCTTCCGGCGCCCGGCGGGACTTGGAATCATCAGTATCTGCCGAACGGCGCGCAGCAGCAACAGCAGGTGGAGACGCCGCGTGCTGCGGGACGGCTGCAGCAGATGTACCAGAACGACGACTTGTGGTCCATGTTCCCCAATCAGGAGCTGCTGCAGACCATGTTCCGTTTCATGGCCGACCCGGCCCATCCGGGATCACCTGGTGAGTTAGTCATTCCATTGGTGTAGTGTTGTTTAAATAAAGTACTTAAATTTACAAAAAGTATTAAATAAATTTAAATTCACCGGCAAAATCTATTTAGACACTATTAAAACACTATTCTATTTAAAAGAAAACCCACGTAACCAGTAGTTTTATTGTGACGTCATGCGCAGATTAATGTGTTGGTGCGCCACCCAAGACAAACCTAGTTGTCCTTCTGCCTACCACAGTTTTTGTTGTCGCTCAACATAAAGGATTCACACAGACATGACGTCACAAGCCCCTCCTATCGTCGATCTTTTTTCCCTGACTGTACCTTGGTGGTGGTTTGCTCTGCTGTGATTATTAGATGGTCCCGGTTGCCAAGTTTCACCCTTTTTATCTTGTCTTTACAGGATATCTTTTCGCCAAACCGGAATAACAGCACTGCCTGCTCGCACACGCGCGCGATGAAACTCTTCTTCTCAGCTCTTCAGATGTTTCACGTCGTCATTCCGAGAAACGGCGGACCGTAATTTATAATATATTTAAAAAGATGTCGTTTATAGAATCGTTAAAGATGGATTTTGCAGACTATCTTGGCCCAGTTTAAAGCTCTCTTATCTCTTATTTTTGAAAATTAAGTTTTATCCCCTCTTATTACACACGGAAGACTGCGATTTTTCGTCCTCTTTGACCGACGCGATTTGCCGTTTTTCAACCATGGATCCCCTAGGCGTGTCTTGACGCGTAGGTCTCTTCTTTCGAGTCTGTAGTCGCGGGACATTTTTATTGTCTTCTTGGTCGATAGTCGGATTTTCGTAGATTTTTTTCCATTCATAGTAAGAAGTAACGTCGTATTTATTTATACAGTAGTCAACGCCGCCCCGCCGCTTTGCTTTGTGGGGCGCTAACTTTTGGTTTCATCTCAAATCAGCACCTTTTCTTTGTGTGTAAGAGTTTATGTGGATCACGTCTGATTTGTTTTTTGCTAATAAAGAGCTGCCACTACCGTGTTTGGATGATAATGGCGGGGCGAAGATCTGAAGCATCAATTTATCATTATGGGCAAATCAATCAATCCATGTAGTGCTAAATCAATCAATCCATGAAGTGCTAAATCAATCAATCCATCAAGTGCTAAATCAATCAATCCATCAAGTGCTAAATCAATCAATCCATGAAGTGCAGCATTTAGTTGCGGTGGTCAAGAGTGGGTTTTTCGTATTAACTTAAAAGTGCTAAATAATATTTTAGTTCAACGATTGAATTATTCAAGTAAATATATAGTTTTCTTTAGCAGAAAAGCCATAGTTCAGGAGTTAAAGAATATAATTAAAATATATTTTGAGATGATTTGAAACACATTTTGGGATATTACGTGAAAATGAGGATCAAGTTATCTAAGTTTGATTTGGTTGTTTCAAACAAAGTAACAATACTTTTTTTGCAAAAGCCACAAAAAGAAAAGCCGTTATTATTTATGCGTTTAAGATAATAATTAAAATAAAATGCTGCAAAATATGAAATAAATTTCAGGATATTAAATAAAATAATGGTCTAAGTTCTGATTTAGTGCTGGCAATTTCAAGATAAAATAACAATAAGCTTATAACCGGAATCCGCTGTTTCGACCAGTGTGAAAAGTATGAACACCAATGGTCAATAACCGCGAGTTTATCTTTTGTCGGGCGGAAAATTCAACTGGGTGAAAACGGACGTGCTGCATGTTGGGCCGGCTAGAAAATCAGGAAATAAGATCCGCCACTGCCAGGGCATATATTCCGGCCACCCGGAAATTTGGGGATATTTAGCGTGAATTTCAGCAGTGTCATTATTTCCCGTGTTCTTTTTTACCTGCCATTCTTATGTTTTTTTCTTTCTCCTCGATGGCGTTGCTAGCGTTTTTGATTTTTTGCACATTTTATCAAGCCCTTCCGGGTTCGGAAGCGGCCTTCAATGACGTGGTCTTCCCTGACAGCCGGAGCAGGCTGGCTGCAGGATGGGTGCCAGTCGCACAGTGCAGAGCGGATTGCTTCAATGCGGTGAGAGAGGCCTTGTTTTTGATTAATTTTTAATCGCAAAAGTGGCGAATTTCTTTCCGGTTATTCTGCAGTTTGGATGGAATTTCGGGCAAACGACCCTGGTGAAGTGCAACTCTGTGGACGTCTGTTTCACCGTAAGTGGAATTTCATTTCCTGGTTCAGCGATTCTCAAGTTGAGCGTTGCATTGATTGATGAGTTTACTTGATTTCCTTTGATGTTTTAATTCAGGGGTGAAGGTCTTAGATTGATTGATTGAGTTGTACGATTATTTTGGCGCGCTATCAAGTTAATTGATTGACTTCTTCTCCAACTGGATCAGCGAATGACAGCGATGAACCTTTTTTGAGTGCGTCAGTGCAAAGCAGCTAAACT
Source organism: Hypsibius dujardini (assembly GCA_001579985.1). Lineage (NCBI taxonomy): Eukaryota > Metazoa > Tardigrada > Eutardigrada > Parachela > Hypsibiidae > Hypsibius > Hypsibius dujardini. Next base: position 25,213 of record LRSR01013880.1, read on the forward strand.
GATAATTTGTCTCATGTTTGTTGCCTGGTTTTAGTGCTGGCAAGACTGTGCATGCAACTACATGAAACCCTTCCCGTTGTGGTATCAGTGCAGTCTGCCTTCATCTTGCGTAAGCGCTTCAATTCGGGGTCCTGTATTGGGTCTTTGTTCATTCAGCAGCCGGTGTTTCGGTTTCAGTACGCGGGATGCCGGCGCGCCCTCGCCTTTTACGCAGACCACCCTAACGGGACAGGCAGCCTTGCATCCGCAGATAACAGTAAGGCCCCTAATTGACTTCACCCAAATCAGCTACAGACAGACAGACAGACAACGCGACCGACAGAGGTAGCTAGGTAGGTAGATCAACCGGTTTGTTGGATTTGTAATGTACATGTACTGTGGTATGCTCAGGTTCAGCACCAACATGGACTCTGCTGTCTACCGCGAAAATCTACGACAACGTGACTCTGGCAATAAACAACACATTAGTGGACAGTGACGGCCGGCCATATTCCGAGACGGGGCACTTAATTTTTAGCGTCTCTTACTATGATGGACGACGATGGATTCAGCTGACCCAGGTGTGTGTTACAACCGCTGCAGCATACCATCTTAGGCGTCGTGCAGAGATCCATCTGATCCTGTACATAATTCATGCCCACGATTTCTGCCTTATGTTTTAGGCTACCGACTTTTTGGAGACCGCCAATGTAGCTCTCAGCGCACCGGAGTGCATGAATGGATGTCGGATGCACGCAGTGGCCACGAACAGCTCCGCCATCCTGGCCGAAAGTTTCTTCAGTTACATTGCAAGCCGAGTTGTGAGGGTTCCATTCAATTACACCATCAAAACCGGTAGGTCGCAGACGGACTGACTGACAGACACAGGCAGACAAATAGGCAGGCAGAGAAACAGACAACAACAAACGGGCAGACCGAGAGGGGAACAGTGAACATTGTTTTTCTTCTCTGAGCAATTAGTCTTAGAAGTTTAATATTATTCCCTTGCAGCTGATGATAGTAGTCTCTCAATAACGCTGAATTTACTACCGCTGTCGCTGAACAGCAGCTCCTCATCTGACAGTACGTATCAGTTATTTTGGACTCAAAAGGCTGCTGATTCGGGTTTCCAGAATGCAAACATTTCCGGCGAATTCAAGACTCTCGACATGAATCCTCAGTCGCCGGAAGTGGAAATTAGCAGTCTCCTTTACAATACAGTCTACAACGCCACCGTAGTGCACAATACTCCCACTTCGTCCATCCGTTACGAATATCAGTTCGTTACTCCCGGTATATACTGAGTGACTGAGTTTCGTCCTCTTTGGTCGTATGCACTTACGATAATTTTCAATTCCTTGATTTTAGTGTGTCAGGAACCCGACAGTGAAGGTCTCTTCTGCAAGGACACTGCGTACACGACACGAACGCGAACCGGGCAAAGCGATGTCCAGACAACGGCGGTTGTCATCGGTGGTACTGTTTTGACTTTGGCTGTTGGCATTCTTTTCTACTTCCTTCTTCGACGATATCGCCGACGGCACAACGCGAAGGAGGGAGCCGAGACAAGGCTCATGGGGAGTGTGTCAATGTCAGCACTCACTGAACGACGCGTTGTCCAGTGGATTCCTCCACCACCCTCCGACAGTAATTTGTCTTATCTCTTTACCTTCTCGATTATGTACTAGGAAGTCTCCTTTTGCGTCGCTGTGCCTGCTCGCCTGTCTGTATGTCTTTGTCCGTCTGTCTGCCTGCCGGCCTGCCTGTCTGTCTCTATATCTGTGTCTGTATCTGTGTCTGTATGTCTGTCTGTTTGTCTGTCTGTGTGAATGTTTGTTGGTGCATCATTGGGTTTATCTATCTGTTTCTAACCTACTGGCGGCATGTGCCCGTTTTGTCTGCGAGCGAATTCGGACGTACAGCGGAGTTATTGCGCGATTCGTCTGACCAACGTTCTTGCTTTTTTTTCAGCTGAGCTGATCAATCCAAATTTCAGCGAAATCATTCCTGGCAAGTTCAGCGCAACCGGGCACTATCTGGTAACCGAAGGATTCTTCAAGAGCTTCCACGTGGCGGTGAAGAGCCTATGTATGCCACCTTGTTGCTGCTGATGGCATGTGAGATTTTTGAAATACATGTATTCTTGTTGCTTGATGATAGCTCGGTGTCGTGATGACAAGGAGAAGACCCAGTGCATGAAGGGCCTACTGGCCGAGGTCGCCGGTCTTACTGCAGTCCGCAATCACACGGGTTTCGTCCGGCTCCTCGGCACTGCTGCCGCCAAGTGGGTCCCATCCATCCTTACCCAATACGAAGCCGGATCGTTTCCGCTTGATACTTTTCTACGGTATTGCGACAATCCATTCAAATCGAACAAATGAATATTCAGACAGACAAAGAAATTGCTGGACAGTCACATGGACCATCCATATGACTGTCCGCCAATGATGGACGTCTCCGTTAAGGCAGACAGTCAGTCAGACAGACGTATGGCTGCGTGGATCCAATCATAGCTTTTTCGACTTTCTTTAGGAAAATCTATCGGGACCATAAAGTCGTTGGATCGACTGAAGACGGTGTCGCTTATCTCTCTCCGGGTGGCTTCGGTATCCCCGGTACCGGCTTCATGAAACGGTTGACCGGCATGGACATGATGCAGATGGCATTGGATGTAGCTTCCGGACTGGTAAGTTCCCGTTTTGCAAGGAAACGCAGTCGTTCGAGCAGGAAACATTACATTTTTTGTCGTACAGGCCTATTTGAATTCTCGCAAAATCATCCACGGTAGCTTCTGTGCAAACAACGTGCTGGTCAATGCTGATTTTCGCACAAAAATCCACGGCCTCTCCAGTGTATCCTTTCTCGCGGAGACGAATCGGTCCGTCCAGTATGATGGGCGTTACAACCAGTGGATGCCGTTGGAGGTGCTGCGGCAACGCGCGGCCGGTGTGGGGATGAAGACGGACGTTTGGTCGTTTGGTGTCTTCCTCTGGGAGATGTTGACTCTTGGTATTGTGCCTTTTTGCTGATGATCTGCAGTGAACAGTTCTATATTTCATAATACTCGTACTTTTTCTGCTACAATATGCGTTGCTTCCAGGTTCTTTTCCGTACGCGTTTAAAACCGCGGAAATACTCATCCAATTTCTTGCTGCCGGAAGACGCTTAGAGCAATCGCCGCTGTGCAGTAATGACGTGTAAGTTACTGCTCTTGTCTGTAACTGTTTTTTCCCAGTCTGATTCTGTCTATTTTTTGGACGAACTACCCGTCTATCTGTTTGTCTCTTTGACTGTTTGTCTTCCTATCTGTCTGTTCGTCTGTCGGTTTGTCTTTCTTTCTATCTGTCTGTTCGTCTGTCGGTTTGTCTTTCTTTCTATCTGTCTGTATCTAATTATCTGTTGGTTGTTTGCATCTCTGACTCTCTGTCTGTCTGTCTGTCTGCCTTCCTTCCTGTCCCTTTTTCTGAATCTGTCTGTCTATATCCGTAGTTACAACTACTAGGAATTGTGATTGCAGGTACGATTTTATGTTATCCTGCTGGAACGAGGATATTTCCCGCCGACCGTCCATGCTCAGCGTACACGAACAACTGGTGAAGGCGGTGTCACGACAAGCCTTTGGCGGGATGATCGCATTGGACAAAGTGGCGGAGCTGGAGGAATTGGTCGATGTCACTGGAAGCGTCTCATCCAGCCGAGCGTATGCTGCGGATGATGAAGAGGACGACATCCCCAACGACATGGATGATGATGTATTCGAATCGGTGAACGACTCCGTTGGCAAGTTCAGCGGCGTGCCGAAGAGTGTTTCGCAGGAGAACCTGGTGGTTGGAGGCTCGGCTAAAACCACACCCATCGGGTCTCTTCAGCGTGTCCGGAACAAGTTCGGAAGCCTTCGCAAGGGCTCCACCAGTTCCCGGGATCGCAGTAGCATTTGAGTCGTCTGCGTGATCTCCCTTCCTTTCTCGTGTGATCTCATCTCATGGTCTTTTTTTAGCTGCTTGAGGTTTACGCATCAGCACTTTTTTGAAATCTTGTTGGGATGTTTTGCATCTTTTATTGCGCTATATCTGTATATCATTACATCTCGCTTGTTTTTCTTCTGTTTTTAGTCTCCGAACCACTTTTTGTCCTCTGTCAGCCATCCCTTTTGTTTACAATGCTGCTGTGAAGATGTTTTTTAAAAGAAGTCATGTACGGCCATAGATACGCACATTGCAATAGCATGTTTCAGTATATTGTACATGCGGCTCAATGGAGATACAATATACCAAGAAAGAAATACCAAAATAAAAACCAACGCCTGTCGGTTTTTCTCCCAGCCCATCTCTCCATTTAGATGTCTGCAGGAACAAGTGCAAACTTTTCAGGAACAGGTGCAAACCTTGCAGGAACAAGTGCAAACTTTGCAGGAACAGGTGCAAACTTTGCAGGAACAGGTGCAAACTTTTTAGGAACAGGTGCAAACCTTGCAGGAACAAGTGCAAACCTTGCAGGAACAAGTGCAAACTTTTCAGGAACAAGTGCAAACTTTTCAGGAACAGGTGCAAACTTTGCAGGAACCAACGGAACATTATCTTGTTTATCTTTTCCTAATTCCTTCCAGAAACGTCCTATTTTACACCTGCTGAGATTTTTCGCGAAAAATGACAAAGGCACCGGAGGACCGGAAATCCGCGGCCGTGTTGGGATTGACCGAGAAGTGGCGGAGCGATAAACTGAAAGAAATTCTAGCGAGCTTTCTGCAGTTTGGCGTCTCGCGTTTGACGAAACCAGCGAGAGGTGGGCTATTGTTCAATTATTATTCCGGCTTAAAGTGTTCATTCTATTTGAATGACATTTGTCAGTCGCTTTGTAGTATGTCGCTGGAGAAACGGCTGCAGGAAGAGAGGTGACTCTTCCAGGTTTCATCAGAGTCGAGGACAGAAAAGTCCATTTTTCGCTGGGGCGTTAGGTGACTGATTGGATGATTGATTCGCCGTTTTGGGCTAATCTACCTTTGCATAACTTATTTTCATGTTGTTTAATTAACGTGTTTGAAATTTAAATAAAATAATAAATAAATGAAGATCCGCCAGCAAAGTTTTGTTATTAAAAAACATTTGTGTAGAAGGAAAGCAACATTTTCACATTTGAAATAAGATTTAATGTTCTTTATATTTAAAGTACTGTACTTTTTTGCGATTATATATAAAAAAGCTTTTAAATATCGATTTCTATTTTGTAATTGTAAATAAAACAGCATATCTGCATATTTATATAAAATCCGAAGTTTTACTTTAAATATTAGGTTATTATTAGGTTGGTTCGGTATCCCTGGCCGGTTCGGTACTCTTGCCCGATTCGGCACATTGAGGTTGGATAGGTACCCTTTACCGGTGCCCGGCACCCTGTTTTCTTACATTCCTTTAAAGTTATTTGCGCTTTTTCATCTCAGCCCTTTTTTTCTTGTTGTGTGTCTTGGAATTTCCCCTGTCGAGGAAAGGGAGAGTTACAGTTTTAAGCAAAATAAACTCTCGCAGGGTTTTGCTAGCTTTTCTGGGGAAATCAAATACACAGACTGGTATCACAAATTCACAATGCTTCGAAAGCCTTCTAACTACTCGAACCGTGCAGAAAACCCAGGTGTTATTTAGCGTCTGGGAAGGATGCTAAACCGCGACTGAGTAGGATTTTTTCTTCCGTTGATGTTTGTGTCTGAAGAGCCAGTTCCTTACTTCCGTCTTGGTCTATCACAATCAATCAACTTACGTTACGCTACAAGTGCGTTGCGCATGAGCATATTTTCTTAGTGCGCAAAGTGCAGCGCTGGCAAGTTTGCCTGCCTCTGACTGCCTGCCTGCCTGTCTGTCTGTCTATATGTCTGCCTGTTTGTCTGCCTGTCTTTCTATCTGTCCGCATATCTGTCTTTCGCCCAGCCCATCTCTCTGTTTGTCTGCCTGTCTGCTTGTCTGTCTCCCTGTCTGCTGTATGTCTCCCTGTCTGCCTGTCTGTCTGCTTGTCTGCGAGAGGAAGCGGCTAAGGATCTAACAACAAATACTTTGTTATGGGTCTAAAGCTAATCAGTGTGGTTAGGTGGAGACAATGCTTCGTCCCAAGTCAAAATCGTTTGAATGAATTATGATTGACTTTGTCTATGAAAAATTCCGTAAATATTTAACCAGTAAATGATGGCTATAATTTTATCGCGACGGTGAAAGAAAACACGAAGAACGCGGGCGTCACCGTTAACAAGATTTGTAGGGCGGCATATACAAATGGAACATGTATGCAGTACTGGGTACGCACGTCACCGACACGTGAGGGTGATTCGCTTGCGGCATATCCCACCACCACAACAGATGTCGGTAATCGTTAAACGGATCTCGCTCCGTTATGACGCTCACTTGCAAGCTCGCAAGCATCACAACTGCTACTGCGAGACTTATTGCCAGAGCTGCAAATCTTTTCGATATCATCATGCCGATCTTATTCAATAGCCGCCACATCTACAAATATCCCCTGGAACAGGTCGCGGATGTGCATTTACACAAGGTCCGTCGAATGTTACATACACCATACTACGGTATAATCATCTAATAGTTTTACTAATTAATAAATAGCCTTAGCGTATAAATCTCTCGTTGCAGTATCCTGCCGTCTCAGAGCGAGGAATCACCGCCATCGACACTCTAACCCATTCGCAATGTAAGGCTCCTTTATTTGCGTATCAATTGGAATAGCTGATTACACGGCTGATTACACCGCCGATGAGTCAGCGTGGTTGTGGTGGAGTTTTTTTACATTTGTTCTGAGTAATTAATTTGCAGCTTTTGACTCTGCGGGAGGGATCGTGACATACTGGCTCCGAATCGCCCATTGCCGGAACATTCTCCCCCGCCTAATTCGAAAGGTAAGTGTTGCCAGAGACTGCATCTGTCTAGTAGATCAATTTTGCAGACACAGACCGACACACGCGTATATAGCAAAATAACGGAGCAACAGTCTATCGATCAACCAATCACTCTATCGATCAGTACGATAGGCTTATGATTATTTGTTAACTTCATGCCGGTTACGAAATGAAGCGCTCTCTGCATTACCGGTCAAGGACAGACACTTTGACGTTTTGTTTTAGCTTAACGTTGTCCTGGACCCACCGGACATACTCGTCCAGGAAGAATGCTGGCTGCATCGTCAGCCACGGATGTTTCTCCTAAGGACTGTCAACATCACCTGGGCCGATTATGTTGTGTATGTCTGTCCGTCTGTCCGTCCGTCCTTCCGTCCTTCTGTCTTTCCTTCTGTCTTTCCTTCTGTTTATAGCAGCCCAAATGATATATGACGAGTCATCTTTCTTACTATTTCAGATGCATGGAAGAATCTCACTACCGGCCCGCCGACGAGAATCCCGAGTGGACTGAGTGCGTGCAGACCGGAAGGCTGGCCATTTCCGGTCTAGGTCCGCTCGGTGGTGTGATTGAAAAACTCTCCAAGACCTTCTTTGACAAGGGCATTTTAAAGGCAAGTTGGGGGACGGACGCGCTAGAATGAAAAGAGTTTTAATGAATGAAAAAAATGCTCTTGAGCTTTGGGAAATAGCGTTATGTTTTCTGTAGAGCATTGAATTGACGGAGAGAAACCTGAAGGTTCAGTCCCTGAAATGTCCACCACACCAACCGAATTTTCGGCCGGATCACGCAGCAGCGCTACCTGTTCTACTCGCACCAACTTAAAAGGAGTGTTTATGAAATCTTTATTCTTTCAGTTGATCTCATGCTCTTCGGTTGGAGATCGAGATCCTCTTACAATACGTAGAGGCTTATATTTTAGATCTTTTCTAGTTCGAGTTGCACGGCGAAGTTGTAGATATTTTTTCGATATGCGAGAGTTTTACTCAAAGTATTTTCGAAAAGAACATTTTTGGTTGGGAAGAGAGAGACATAGCACAGTTACACGTATAGCGCGGAGATCAGCCACAAGAAACGAGAAAAAATTCAACAAGTCAACTACATTGCAGGAATAAAAGCTGTAAAAATTAATGGCATGCCAAAAACTTGCAATCCTTAATAAAATATACTCCAAAAATCCGGGAGGCAAGATTATTCGGGAATAGCAATAAAAGCCAGAAAGCCATTAAGAAACCATCGTTTCGACGCTACAATAGCGCCGGTGAGTTCTCTGTTACCACAATCAACGACAAGATTGAGTACACTGGAGGGTCCGGGGTATGGGCAAAAGGGGCGGAGCAGGGGGTGGTCAAGTGGTTGATTGTTTGATTGTTTGAAAACCACCCCTGCCCCGCCCCTTTTGCCCATTCCCCGGACCTTCCAGTGTACTCAGTCTTGTCGTTGACTGTAGGTGTGGCTATGATGGGTAGACATAGCGCATCACGATAGCGTCAATGTTGGGTAAAGGTCCGCCGACGCGCTGCCTAATCCTCTCCACCCATGCCTGTGAAAAAGAAAAATAGGTAGTACTAGCATATTACAATTGTACCGTAAAAACTCGCACGGACAGACACACAGAAATTTGACTTACATTTATTCTAATAATATGATGATCGTGCGATCTCGGCGGGAACGGTTCGGTAATGTAATGTTGCGCGCGGAGTAGGTAATTCCCGGCGGTGATTTCACTCCGCTGAAAAATGGGAAACAAACCGACACACCGAGTGAAATATGCCACAATATGCCTGCTACGTTTCACAAATTGGAATCAGGATTTGTAAACCAACCGCTAACTGCAGAAGATCACGCTGCGCGATAGAAAGGGTGGATTGGTTTTGGCTTCTCGCCTGCCTCAGGATTCCGACGATAATGTCGTGCCCTTCTTCCTCAAGCTGAACGGGTTGATTCATTCCCGGTAGCCTCTGTTGAACGACTTGTTGCTGCACCTGCTCACATGAAGCCACACCGAAGGGAGCTCTCCCGCGGGGCGGTTGTGGTGGAACTGGTGGTGGTGGCGGTTGTGGTAGTGGACAGACTTGTTGTTGCACCTGCTGGACAGACGCCTGGCCGAAGGGAGCTCTACCGCGGGGCGGTTGTGGTGAAACTGTTGGTGGTGACGGTTGTGGTAGTGGACGGACTTGTTGTTGGATCTGCTGGACGGACGCCTGGCCAAAGGGAGCTCGTCCCAGCGGAAGCTGTGGGCGGGGTAGGGCTCCATGGTGGTTCCCGAGTGGGGGAAATGGTCCGTATCTAGCCTCATGGTTGAAATCCCCCTGAAAAAGAAGCAACACGTCACCACAATTATAATCATAGGATCATATGACCGGCAGACTCACCGGATACCGCGCTGGAGCAGTATTCGAAGGAGTCGTGAAGTTGGATCGCGGGACGTTGATTTGCGGTGTTGGCGGTTCGAGACGACGAATCATCCGCAGGCCGCCTGTCGGCTGTCGCATGAGGTAGTAACTGCCACGCTGAAATTGGTGTATACGAAAATAATTATGTCGAAAATTACTATTTCCCGCGACTCATGCTGATGGCTCCACGTCTGAGTAAGATCAGAACTAGGTGTTTAGATCTGTCTGCCCATTTGCCGCTGACTTACCTGTCTGCAGCCCCTTCTGCCTATTGTCGCGGGTATTTTCATGACTGGACTGGTAGACTTCAATCGTCCGCCACGTAGTCATTGCTCACCGCTCATGTACTCCGGTGTGTTTACTTGTTGTGTGTTGGTGTGTTATTGGAAGCACAGCCGAACCGGAAGTGTTCGGCTGGTTGATTGTTATCGGCGCGAGCCTGTGTGCCGCGACCGGTTCGTTACTTGATAGACTCGTGCTGTGCGTGTGTTTTGACAGTCAGTCAGTCTAGCTCTTCATTTTTCTACAGTAGTCTTTGGGTCTTCATCGCTTCCTTTCCCTTTTTCCCTTCGGAGCTCCCGCTCCTCATCGTTTGTTCTTTCCCTCTATGTAGTGCCAACTGTCTCCGATTAATACGAAACCTCCACTTCCGGTCTCTTCCCTACGTTGGCCTTCGGGCAGTAGAAAGTAGAGGCGACAAATTGGAGCCACCTAAGAGTCTTCTGACTACCGACAGTCAGATCGCCCGACCCCGGACTCTCCCTTCATCTTCTTTGAATCGTCTACTGCCGGAGGACCAATGGATCGCGAAAATCCCTTCCCGCCGGAAAAGCCGACAATCGTCGCGGAACACGAACACCGCTCTCGACAACGCGAAAATGTAAGTGCTGGATTACAGTAAGAGTGAAATTCGTCATCGACCCCTCGACGTAACATACCGTTTAAAAGCGAAAAAAAATATATATCTCTTGTTGAGTGCCGATTCAGTATTTAAAAGTGTATCCAAAATATGATCACCCCACCCACACATAAAATTCTCTCCCCAGCAGGGTCGACTCGCTTGATTGTTGATTGAATAGACTGAAGAATTAAAATTGGAGGGTTTATCGTTCGACCTTACTCGACCTTGACGATCCGACGGGATCGACCTTGTTTTCGACAATTGAACCTCTAGACCTATCAATTGGGTCCGAAGGTTGCGACAACGTATTCAGTCCGCGTCGAATAACTGACGTTCGACCTCCATATCTCTCGCCAACGGGACAACAATTCATTGAAACAGTGATTGATTTCGATCACTCACCGACCGACTTTGAACCGACCCGACGGGTCGTCAACAACGACCTGGACCCAATCAGGAGTCCAACACCGGTCATCAACAGCAGAGTCACCCGATCGAAAGGGCAATACTTGCCCTCGGCAGCCGAACAAGCAAGACAATCCTCTGGGAACAAAAAACAACAGCGCCGGCAACGACAGAGCAACGACCACAAAATGTCTCAAGAAGCGGATGCACCGAAGGACGACGGACGAGGTAGAGAGGACAACAACCGAGAAGGAAAGGTCAACGCGGGCCAGAGCGACAAGCGCCCAGACCAACGAGTGAAGGACGACGGCAAGGATCACGAAAGCGTGGTCGATGAGGATGAGGACGACACCGTCAACATGACGATGCACGACTTGACGACCCTCTTCAAGGCCGTACAGGTCAAGAACCAGAAAACCGTCAGTCTTCGGGATCTCCCGAAATTCTTCGCAGCGTTACACAAAGACGCCAACGACTTCATCTTGCGCTTTGAGCGTTGCGGCTACCTTCACAAGTGGTCCAACGATGACTACATTCGCCACATGTATTTGGCGGTCGACGGCAACGCCCTCCACTGGCATAATAACCACAAACACATCACCAATTGGGACGCCTTGAAGAAACTTTTCCTTCGAACATTCGGCAAAAGCCGAATCGATTACGACCTCCTCGGAGCCGGAGTGATGCAAGCCGAGGACAATCCGCTCAAATACGTCAACGACCGACTACGGTACATCGACGAAACGAACCCTCACGCTACCGAAGAAGAGAAGGCAATCCGTCTTTTTGAAGGTCTCCCACCACATCTGAAGTCAGAGTTCGTAACCGACATGCCCAACACAGTCATCACTTTCCAGGATCGACTCCGGGACGTCGGAAGGAAATACGACTACGCCCAACGAGCTAAGGCTCAGTTGATGGCAATGAAATCTTCACTCGCCTCACCGGCGTCGACCACCGTTTATTCCGCCACGACTACCAGTCAGGTCGCCGCCACCGTGAAGGAGACCAATCTGGAGCTGCAGGTCGCCGACCTTAAAATCAGCTGACCGCCTTCCTCAAACAGCAGGCGGAACAACAAAAACTGCAGGCTAATGAGCCCCGTCGGCAACCACCGAACAACCAGTGGGCTCCGGATGGCCGCCCAATCTGCCGGTCCTGTGGGAAGGTGGGACACGTCTCCGTTCGATGCCTCAGCTCCGGCCGCGGTGCAAGCCGCGGAGGAGGAAGAGGAGGGTACCAAAACGTAAACCCCATCCGTCAAGAGTGGTCCCAACGACCCACCAGCTACGGACCACCACCTCCACGATTTACTCCTCCGTATCTGACATCGCAGCAGCACCCGGCGATGTCAAACCAGTCACCGTATCAGTCGCCACAATACCAACCACCGATTGCTCCAGGCCAGTCCCAACAGATGTTCCCTCAGATGGAGCAGTCTGCAACGATGAATGCTGTTCAAGCAGGCTCCTCATTTTCGGCCCTACCTTCGACCGAGACCGCCACCTTCTACGCTGGTCCCCAACCGGTGGGGCAACAGCAGCTGGAGTTCGGTCAGTGGCAGCAGCCGAACAATTTAAACTGAGTTCGTCCGTGGGTGTACGAGCTCACCTGACGGACGGACCTCTGCCTTTGAGAGGCCTGCAGAACGTAGGCGCCTTGAGCTGTTTGATAAATATTAATAATCACGCTGCGAAAACTGTAATCGATACCGGCTCCGGAATAACTTTAGTTAATTCGGAGTTTGCCAAAAAATTTGCTTTGAATGTTTACCCCTGGAAAAGTCCGACGGTACATACCGTATTTGGTGAACGGATGACAATTCCGTTTGCGTGTCAAATTGAAATCGATTTTCTAGGCTTTAGATTGACCGGGCCCTGTGGAGTTATCGCGGGTTTTCCCTTCGATCTGTTGTTGGAGACTGATTGTTTGAGACACACCCCATTTTTGATCGATTTTAAAGATTTGACAATTTCAAACCCCGAAACCCCGTCCCTGCAACCTATTCCCCTTTATTTTTTAAAATAATTTAATCCCATATTTATTAAAAAAGAAAGCCCTGTAGTTTCCGAAGTCACCGTGTCGGTCGCCCCAGAAGGGTTGGCCATGGACTCCGGCCGGGTCCTCGCTTGTCCCACGTTCCGACCACCACTACCCCGACTCCGGGCGGAAGAGCTCGCTGCACTGGAGAAGGAGGTAGGCGTTGCGGAGACTACACGACTGCCTGGTCGACTCAGCAATAATCAACACATCAATAATCAACATATCAATAATCAACGCTTCCACGACGGTGACGGGAGTCCGGAGCGCGTGGACGCTACCGCGACTGTCACCGTGCCGGTCGACCTCCGTAAGATAGAGGCGACTGTTGCCTGCGGCGGGACCGACCGAGTCACCGTCGCGGAAAACTTGACTGACCAGTCATTGACTGTTGGGCGTGACGGGAGTGCAGGACCGTCCGGTGAGATGGAAGGCATTGTCACAGACACCCGGGATCAGCCAAGAGCTGATGGGTCCGACGTGAGCGGAACGCTCCCTGACAACGGCGAAGCCGTTATCAACGACGCCAAATTGGCAGGAGACGGGAGAACTCAACCACCGACGACAAGAGGAACCATCCTCTACCCTGACCGCGCCGCGGAAGCCGCCACTGATGATGGGGAGGATTTACCCATCTGGTGTCCGAGCGCAAAGAAATTTGATCGAATGTCGCCGATCGACGAACCCGAAGTTGCGTGGGACAAAATCGAGGTGGGACCCAAGTGTTCCCCCGAACAAAAAACCAGCTACATCGAGATGTTGCAACGGCGGAGGCAGGTGTTTCCGACACCGATGAACAAACGATGTTTGCGATGAACAAACCCGGTCGAAGTCGATGCCCTCCATTTTCACCACGACGGACTCCGGTGGGACTACGATCGCAGGAGCCGGCTCATCCTGCGAAAAAAACACACCGAGAACATGAGCGGGATCAAGTACGATCTTCCATTTTTCAATTCCATTACTTTTACTAAGTAGAGGGACGCAAATGACTTAACAAAACAACCAATAACCATAATCGAACCCATTTTGTTTAAATATAAATTCTAAAATTATTTTAAATTTTCTCAAACAGCGGCTTTTCATTTTAAATAAAAAAAAATTTATTTTAATTAAACTCACACAAACAGGAATAGATATTTAAAAGCATAAAGTGATTTAAAATCATTAAATCAACTGTGGATTTAAATTTATTAAGTATCTTATTTACATACAAAAAACGTTATACAAATAACACTAAAAAAAAACATAAAGATCGACCATGGAGTCAAACAATCAATCAACCAAACACCATTAAGTCAAACAATCAATAAACCAAACAGCATGGAGTCAAACAATCAATCAACCAAACACCATGGAGTCAAACAATTAACCATCAGCAAATCCCTCGACAATGGCCTCTACGCCGGGCACAAAATCGGCCAGCATATTGTCTTACGGTGTTAATTAATGATTTTTGCGTTCTGGGTTCGGTCTCGTTAATTAATGACAAGAGCATAAGAAAAAGGAGTTTACCTCATCATGATAATTAGGCTCCAAATCCAGCGTTTCCGTCTGCAGCTCACCCCGCTTCAGCCTCTCCTTAAACTCTCTTTTGTCCGGATACATCCTGGTCCGAAGTCGATTCAAGTGGGAGTCTGCACCGTACGAAAAGAAATACTTCCAATTTGCAAAGAACAGAAAAGCAGTCTTTGACTCAAGCAAGCAATCCATCAATCAATCAATCAGTCAGCCAAAGTTCACGTTACCTTAAACTCATGTCACACGGCACATCCATCAATCAATCGACTGTATCCGCAGCTGCACAAACCTTTGATAATGTCCAAGATGAGCGCTGGGAAGAACATTCGGTCAAATTTGACGAGGAATACGCTGCCCTCACGGGGGCGTGCTCCGTCCGGGGCATTCTCCACATCCGCTAGCGGCACCACCAATATCCGGCTCTGCCATGGTGACGGATCCGGCTGATACCAGTACGCGATGACGTTGGTTGTGCGATTGCCTTGACCGTTCATGACGCTGATCCAGGCGACGATGAATGAATCACCATAAATTGCAAAGGCAATGGTCAACGCACCGGTTAAACGCGATGATGACACCTGATCAAATTAGAATCCAGCATGCCAAATCAATTCAGAAAAAGAATGGCTGTAAGCAAGAAAATAAAAAGCAAAAAGTATCCTCGCACGCGTTTTAATTGTTAATTTATGGGTCTAAAGTTACAGCTAGGTTTGAGGCTGTCAATCAATGATGAAACTCCAGACTTTCAATCAACAATCAACTACAGGCCTGTATTGGTAGTAGATAGTGGTGTAGTAGCATTGTAGCACATGTTTAACGTGACAGAATCGTGGCCAAACTGACCATTTGAACTTCCTCCAGGTCTGTACTCACAGCTGAAATCAAGCCCTTTCAAAAGCGTCGATCAGCTGATTGTTGACATTGCACGTTGCCTTTCGTGCATCAATCAATCTACGGGTCATTTGCGCTGTTGAGTCTCCTCGGCGGCAAATTCGGTGTTTACACCTGACGTCATCCAGCTCAACTCCGCCCTCGTCTATCAGATTGCCCAATCGGAGTTGTTGTTTGTAGCGGTAATTTCCATTGATGACATCTGATGTCGATCGTCGAAAAGTTTCTTCCCCGAGATTCCCTACGCTACGAATATAGTCTGTGCTTTCGGGATCTCATTTCTGCCCCATCTTAATTTTGCATGTCTGCAATCTGCATACTGCAAGTTGGAGAATTTTGAAAGCTAACCATTTGGCTTTGCCGCATCATTATTATTTTTATTTTCAAATTCATCATTCAAGAAACACCATAAAAATAATGATTCATTCAATCTTCACTTTCGGGAAGTCGGTGGTGCGGCGGATCATGCCGTTCGGTCCTTTGGACGCGAATAACGATGACGATTTTTTCGAGTCGGAGGATCAGCTGGTCGTGCAACCGGATTTAATCACCGTGGGGGAGTTTTTCGAGTCGTTCCGCAAGCTCTCCATCGGAACGCCTTCTATGGTGGACACTTACGGTATAAAAAGGCGAAAAATTAGTTGACGTAACTCTATGTTATTTCTTCGTAATTTGAAACCCGTTTGATGATCGCCGAAGATCTGGGCGACAAAATTGAGTGATAGATTTGACCAATGAAATTTATTTAGTTTTAACCGACCAGTCGTATGGTTGATTGATGAATTGGCTTGGACGCAACAGTTTGAATATCTGGTTGCTTGATTGACTAGTTTGGTGCCTTTTTGTGGCTCTGTTAGTGGCCTGGTTGGTCTATTACTTCATTTAATGGAGATCTTGTTTTGTGATCATCTATCTGCTCAATCTATGCAATGTAATGTTTTTAGAGTTGGAGAATACGGTGAGGAATGCCAGCATCGAATGGTTCAAACTGCTGGTGGGCCGGGATGGACTGATTAAGCTGATGAGCGCTACTTCGTCCGAATCGGATCGTTTCCTCAGCGGCCAGCTGTTCAACTGTTCAAAGTTTTTCGATGCAGTTTTGATGAACTCTGCCGCGTCTGCACAACAATTTGTTGCAAGTATGTGGGTGGGAAGAGACGACAGGTTGAAGGGTGTTTGGTTGATTGTTTGATTGAGCCATGATCCTTTTAGATGGACGGTCTTGCGCTTCTTTTTCGTGGTCAATTTATTTTAACTTAAACCAGTAATGGTTGCGAAAATGAATTTAGGGTTCAGACAGATACGACTTGTTTGTTTAATTAACGGTTTTGTCGTTGTTACTTTATTCGGTGCATCAGACTTATCGACTGACTGACTGACTGTCTGACTGTGCAGGTATCAAGGATTCCCCGAGAAGCCGACGGAATGTCTATCGCCTGTTGATAGCAATGGCAATGCACTCCTACAGCGGTTATGTCCTGCTCTACAAGACGGTCAGCCTTGTGCAACGAGAACGGCCTAATGGAATCTTTCAGTACCTCACCGAAGAGATAACGGGTAGATACTATTCTCGATCGCCTTTGATAGTGTAAAGTATTCCGCCTCCTGCCATTGTTATCCTGCCTATAATTTGTGTTCTTTTGTAGGTGTGCTGCAGGCTGGTCCTCGTTCACCAGAAGCGAAACTGGAAGCACTTTTGCCAGCTCTCGCCTTAATGGTACTGCTGTTTGCGGGAGGGAATGGATATTTCATTGAGGGCCATTTGCGACAGCAAATTAAGAAATCAAGGCTGCTGGCCACTCTCGTGGAAACGTTTCAGGCGAAATTCGTAGAGGAAAAGCGTAGTCGTCGATTGGAACTGGTATAATGTCTTCTCCCGTGTGTATGTGTCTCTCGACATGCTGTCTGTCTGTTGCCTGTCTGTCTCTCAGTTTCTATGAAACTGTCTCTGTTAAATCTGTTTACAGCTGATCAAAAATGCAATGCTTCATTTGTTCCACATTACATTTATTTCTCTAGCCAACGTTGAAAGAACCGTCCCCTAGGGATGCTCCTCCACAAGTCGATGAAGCTGTTGAACTGCTTCAGAAAGCTGAAAAGTCATCGTAGGTGCATCGAAATTCATCATCGTAGTGTTAGTAAGCAGTTTCATCTACAACTGGTTACTTGCAGTGATAAAAGGCTGTTATGGCTTGAGAACGTCATCTCCGAGAAATCAGCAAATGATTCACCGCCAGTCGCGTCGCCGAACTCTGCTGCGACTCCACCTACTCAAAAAGGAGACGGAGCGGTGGAATACGTGGTC
>LRSR01013882.1:0-17267 GCA_001579985.1 Hypsibius dujardini
TCCTGTTCACAGTCTACGTTAGAAATAAGGAAATCAATGTCTTATTCTGCTCACATTTTGCCCTGTATAGGTTCTTCCGTTGGCTACTGGAATCATCGCCAACTCCGTCAAAGAATCAGAGTCTATGCTCCTTCTCATCCTAAAAGCCCGTATCGCCGCCAAAGGCAAAGCCACTTTCCGCACCGTCGGACCATTGTCTCCCGAACAACACGCCAAGACAGCGCAAGAGCAGAAAGTCAAGACCTGGTTGGACGGCAAACAGGCGAAATCGGTGGTCTACGTCGCGTTCGGTTCCATCGCCTTGCCCACCCCGGAGTATGCCCGTGAGATCTTGAAAGCGTTGACGTCACTCGGGAAACCCTTCATCTGGGCGTTGCCTGAAAGGTGTCGCGGTACCCTGCCCCAGGACGTGCTGTCTCAGCTGGACTCTGACCAGATGTCTTCAGAGAGCCTCATCTTGGACTGGGCACCGCAGAAGCTGATTCTTCAGCATGCCTCGACCGCTGTGTTCGTCAGTCATTGTGGCTGGAACAGTTGTCTGGAGAGCTTAGCTTCCGGCGTTCCGATTGTGGCATGGCCGATGTTTGCGGAGCAGAAGATGAACGTCGAGCAGCTGCACGGGATGGGAGTTGCCTGCCTGTTGGGCGTGGCCACCGGAAGCGGTTGGAAGAATGTCGTTCCGTTTGATGTGATTCAGAAAGCGGTTGTGTCAGCCGCCGGGTTTGATGCACCGTCCGGTGCGCCGATTAGTTCGTACCGGACAGCCGCGGAAAAGTGGAAGAAGACAATTGAAGAGGCTCTGAGCCCCCAAGGAAGTTCTGGCCTCAACTTCAGTGAATTGGTGGGCTTCAAGGACATTACCAATCCGAAATAATGCTTCGTACGGAGCCGGCTTGAAGGGAAAGTACGGTCTGTCGCTGTGGATTCCTGTTCTTGTACTACGCACGTGGCAAAAACCTTGCACTAACCGAGTTAGGCCATTGCACTCGTTCGTCGCGTGGCTGTTGTACACAGCTTCGAGTTAAAGTGCCTCATTCGGTTAGTGCAAAGCTTTTGCTACGTTTGCAGTATGTTTATGCAGCGGAATACCTCAAAGGCTGTTTCGTTTCACCATATCTAAGAAAACGCTGTGTTGTCAACAACTTTTTTCTCGTGCTTGCACTAATGAATTGCTTGTCGCCCTTCCGGAACAGCCTCACTTGGGATTGTCTTATAAAAACCTTGAAATATTCTGTACTTGTAGCGGGAAAAAATTAAAGTCCTCTCCGTTGCCTTGAGTTTCTCCATTGCTGAAGCATTGCCGTACGGCACAATTTTACGTCTGAAAAATAATATCTTCTTAGCTGCTGACGTCGACGTAGCGTGCTATTCTTGAGTGCTAAACAATTTTCATTCTGAAATCGCTTTTTGAAAAACACTTTCGCGCTCGCGGAATCTTCGCGCTACAACGAGCTTTCAGCATAGAATGAGATGAAAGTGTACGTATAAGATCAAAGGCAATGCAAGTACGAGTAGAGCAAGTACGAGTGGAGTAGAGTAAAGTTCTGGGAGTGGAAATCGGGAAGAGTTTTTTCAACCACGCGGCACTGTTTGCACGTAAAACGGTTTCGTTCGCGCGGAAACTCCCGGAACGTATTCATGCACTCCGGGCAGTTTTTGGCCCAGCGGATTCACAAACACAAACTTCTGCAGCAGGTTTGCCAGGACCATGAAGACCATCATTTTGGCCAGCTCTTGACCTGGGCATTTGCGAGAACCTAGAAAGAAAATAAATTCAATTAACAAGATACATTCATACTTTTTTGAAAATGTTCGTACCATTCGAAAAGGCCAAAAAGGCTTCCGGAATGAAAAACTGGCCGTCGTCATTGATCCAGTTGTTTGGGTTGAACTCTTCCGGATACTTCCAGTCTTTCGGGCTGCGATGGCACGACCAAATGTTCATCATTATTTGACTGCGCTTTGGAATGTCGTAGCCGTGCAGTTGGGTGGCCTCGAAATTAGAGCGGGGAACGCCCAGTGCAGAGTTTCCCCCGAGACGGAAGGACTCGTAAATCGCACCCGTCGTATACGGAATCGACTCTGTAAAAGGGACATGTTTCAGGCCGACCCCACGCTTCCAAAGACCATTCCATTTTACCTTTGTCACTCCAGACGATAGGTCGTTTAGTACCGATCACAGACTCAATCTCTTCGTGTATCTTCAGCTGAATCTGGGGATTATGCAGCAGAAACAAGATGCACCATTCGACACAGGCATTGGTCGCCTCTCCTCCAGCCTGGAACAAGGTCGTCGCGGTTGCCACAAAGTCCTCCTCGTCTGTAGCAAAACATGTATTGGTACAAACAACAAAATTGCGCTGCCATTAGACTTGATCGGAACTTACTCTGGAACGTAATGGGATCGAGTGGTCCGTCTCCCTTTCGGTGCCGAATGTAAACGTCAGCGAAGTCTCGAATCCGGCCGGGTTCGTACGTTTCCTCGTGCTGCCTGACCAATTCACGAAAAAAGGCGTGCATGCGCTTCATGCATGCCTGAGTCATTTCCCATTTCTGCTTGATAGGACCTGGTATATTTCGAGTCCAGGGCATCCTACAGTGGAAACAAAGGATAGTTAATTCAGTGCTTGCTCCAAACAATTACTTCGCTCTCTAGAGCGCTCGCTCTCTAGAGCTTTTGGTTCCCTGCGTTCCGTTTGGTCATTCACGTGAATTGCACGTCGTAATAAGCCTATTGACCGGAAGTACTTGATGAGACTGTACTTACACCTGCGGCGGACTGCCGCCCAGCAGTTGGAACATCTCCGAGGTCCCTGTCATAAACTGCGTGAACTCATCCGATTGAGGGGCCCAGCGGTGCCCGAATGCCTGACGCGCGACGATGCTTGAGGTGGTCGGACTGGACAGCGGAAACAACCGGAATGGACCGCCCTTCTCTTCTAGAATTGCCTGAATCAGTGCATCAATTTCTTCCAGAATGGATTTTTCCATTTTGGGCTTCTGCACGCCCAGCTCCTCCAGACTGTCGTGGATGAATATGTGATGGGCCTTCCATTTGGGGCCTTCCAGTGCGATAATACCTGAGGACAATGCAGTATAAGAGTAGGAACATTAGAATTGGCAAGTCCATGTAAGCACTCACTGTGGATTTGGCCGTCTTCGCCGGAGGCGTTAAAATTGCTGATAAAATTTTCTTTGGGCCGACCGGTGAAGTTCTCGTCTTGATCGACGAATGCCGCTCGGACCGCATCCCAATCGTTAAGGACAACGGTGAAGACTGGACCGAGGTACAGGCTGATGATGTTAGACTTGTACTTCTTGCCAAGCTTGTCAAAGTCCATGAAGGCGGCTGTCGACAGGAAAGGAGCATATCCGATGTAAGGAAACCCTAAAAGAGTTCAACATTTCTATGCCAGTGATCGAAATGTTCGGACAGACACTGGACAATATCTCCATTAATTCCATACACCGCAATAACTTACCGATTGGCCCTGGCGGAGCATTTTTCGGCCGAGCATAAAGATACCAGTATGCGGCGAGCCCGACAACAGAGTAGAGAACTAAAAGTGGTATGCTAAATAAATCGAGAGCCATGTTGTCGAGCTTGGCGTTGCTCAAAATCTGCAGTCAAATGTAAAATGTACTTGGAACGCAAGGTTTTCAGCAAAAAAAAGACGAGAATGAATGGGTGCGTAGTTACAATGGGAAAATAACAGCAAGACTTGCAAGAGAACCAAGTGCGACTGGTATTTCCCCGACTGCAAGCAAGCGCAGCTGTCTACGACGTTTCCCAGCTCACAGCAGTCTTCCGTCCGTTATTTATGGTGTCGGTACACGCACCGATTTTAAGCGCTTCAGGCTTGCTTTCCGCTCGCTTTATTTGTATATACCAGGCAAACGCGGTGGGTTGAATCGCTACATGGGTTGAATAGGTCGGGTGGCAGAGGGCGCCACAAGTGTAGGCGACGTTAAATTAAACGCGTTGTTTACAATTTACACTTGTGGCGCCCTCCGCCAACCGACCGATTCAACCCATGTAGCGATTCAACCCATGTGGCGATCCAACCCATGTGGCGATCCAACCCATGTGGCGATCCAACCCATGTAGCGATTCAACCCATGTGGCGGTTCAACCCATGTAGCGATTCAACCCATGTGGCGATCCAACCCACCGTGTTTGCCTGGTATGTGGGTATGTATATATATGTACGGGGAGCTTGCTAGTACCAGGCGTGGCAGCACCAGTGCAAATGTATTGACGGAAGAATTTATACTATTAAGCAAGTGTAAATCCTTCCTAACCTGTGAGTGTCATGACCAGAGATCGCGATGCAAGACGATATCGATATCATTTTGATAACAGCTGTCTCGGAAACTGTCAGTAATCATTCCTTATTCCCGAGACCCTTTTTATAACTACGACAAGTAGTCCCTGATACACAGAATTCCCAATAAAGGCATTTCGTAATTGCAGAAATTTTGCGTTATTCTTGTGTTGTTTTTTATTCTAAAGACAACGAAGGCTCGGCAATGCTAAACTTTTCCCACTGGAAACCCCGAGGGTTGAAGGTGCAGTAAGACCTCGCGGGCAATTTCATGTCATTTACTCGAATTCCAGCTTAAGCCCTTGAAGTTCCGGACGTTTCATGTTCCGTTCAATCCACGCGTCCATTTTCTGGTTCATCTCCGGTGTGAAGAGCTTCTTCCACTGGCCGACCGAACCTTAAGAAGCACAAAGCGCCGTCTGACCGTTTGTCGGAGAAAGTGATCGAATCCCTGGAGACTTACCGTCACGAATAAATTGATACTTATTGAAATCCAAATAGCCCTGCTCGTGGGCCTTGGACTTGTTCAGAAAGTTGTTTGCCTGGAAGTTCGGGAAGTCGGTCTCGGTTTCGATTGTCTTCAACTGCTCCTCCGTCAAGTTCTTGCCCAGATACTTGGCCAGCTTGTCCACAACCGGCACAAAATTCTAGAACAGCAATGAAATATTGTATTGCATAAAATCCTACAGAGACAATTATTTTACAGAGACAATTATCTTGACTTTTGCCTACTCGCTTGAGCTCCTCGAACGAGCAGAAAAAGATGTTGGGGTCCTCGTGTCGGCGCGACCAGAAACTGGCCAAATGATCGAAGTACGGTCCGAACTCTACGTGGTCGTTGATAAATGAGTCGACCACTTCGTCCAGATCCCCGTGAAACTGAATGCGTCGCTGCGTTTGCAAGAAGTGGTAGAGCGACACGGCGGAATCTTTCGGATTCCGATAGATGTAGACTTTCTGGAATTAAATTAATGTACATATTACGAACACAGCGCCATCTAGCGGAGAGAAGAGAATCGTGTCGCACTTTAGCACCCGAGCGAACGATGCTCTCCGGCATGGCCTGGTATGCGAGATGCGTGAAGAAAGTCCTGCCCGGGGGTCTTTTCTTCAGAATATCGATGGGGCGAGAGCCGATCGGTTGTTCCGGCTCGCACCGGCACATAAACGGACTTTTCATCTCCAATGGGGCATCACGGAAGACCTTGGGGTCTCCGTTGCCTTGAATGCCGATGACGATACCGTTCATCCAGGTGGTGCCTAGTAATGAGAGTAAACGATTTCGATGACTGCAAATCCGTTTCGTTTATTGACATGACAAATGAGGGTTTACCAGTCTTCGGGAAAGCGCAAATTGCCACATCCAGAGGAGACGCCTCGAAAGTCTCCACTTCGTCTAGAGTGAGGTACTTTGGATACTCGACCATGCAGCCCTTATAGTTCTTGCTAAAGCAAATTATACAAGGTAAATTTTGATCAATCGTAAAATCAGGCAAATGAATCTCCTTACAGGAATTTCTCGTGATGATATCCGAATTCGTAGGGCGTCGGCAACTTTTCCGGTACGGGGTACTTCGGAGTCTCTGTTTGGCCATTTGTAGTGGCAGCCATTTTTTCAGTGGTCGTAGTAGAGAACCTCAATTTAGACTGGGTGGAATACTTTGTGAGCGTACTGCACTGAAATTTTGTTGGGCGATCTCTATTCTGCTTCACCCAGCTAGACAATTTAGACCGTGATCTGCTTTGGCCAGAAGCAATTTGACGATTTCACGGCATTTCAGGCGCAGTTCATGATGACTCGAGACCTTCCGGCTATCGACACATGCTGCACCTGCCGGAAGCCATTCGTCGACATTGAGATATGCAGGTCCAGCGTAATAAAAATCCTGGACCTACTGTAAATATATTTTTACCAACTCCAAAAGTTTCTCCCTGGATTCTGAATCATCTAATTTCTAATTGGGATTATCTAGTTTCTAATCGGGATTATCCAATTTCTAATCGGGATCATCCAATTTCTAATCGGGATAATCTAATTTCTAATCGCATCTACAATACACCACTACGACATTGTTAAGTGGATTTTGCAATGCGGCTTCTTGTTATCCACGCTGATAGTCTGGCGTGCACCCCTTCTCAGAGGGTGGAGCCATTTATTTCGATTCGATAACAAAAACTGTCTTTCCATAGCCAGCCAGCTAGTGCGTAATAAGAACCTGTCAAGTGAGAGAACTCAATGCATTGTTTTGAGAATAGCACAAAAGTCAATTCGTAGATTGTAAAAACACATGATAAACGTGTCTACTATGGTAATGACTCTCACTTACCACTCGACAATTACGGTACCAATTTACTGCTGATTCAAAGATCAATGTCGTGCAGACCTTCGCCTTGAACCACCAAGAGTTGTTTCAACAGCAGCAATGGAGAGCGCTGAAATGTTGATAATTCGTTTAAGACGCAGTTGCAATAATGGCGAAAGTTCAGAACCGTGAGGTTAAAACGCTCACGTGCCAGGCATGATGTAAATGAATTAGATCGTGACAAAATATAAATTATGCTATTTAAAGAGAAAAACAAGGATCCGTTGATCATACAATTCCCACTTCACAGTGTCCTCTCAAATCCAGCCTCCTCTTTCAAAAGCATTAACAGCGCCTCCTACCAGCACTAACAGCGCCTCCTACCAGTCCTGTCACAATGAAGTATCTAATTCTCCTCGTTTCAGTTAGTGTGGTCGCGTGTGACTAGCAAACTAGCTGGAAAGTTCGTCTTTGATCTCCTCATGGTAAGACACATGTCCAACTAATATAGTCCAGGGAACATGTTTTGATCCATCTCTTGTCATCCTAGCCGGCTTTGAGTGCGGCTGAAGTGAACACCCTGATTGGTTCTCGTGATGCCGGTTACCCCAAGAACAACACAATTCCCGACACCAAATTCTCCTGCGCATCCAAAGCTCAGCCCGGATTCCACGCTGACGTGGAGGCTCAATGCCCAGTCTTCCACCGTTGCGATTAGGCCGGAAACCTGACGTCCTACCTCTGCGTCAACACCACCATCTTCAACCAAATCACCTTGGTTTGCGACTCCTACTACAACGTTGACTGTGTCCGGTATGCAACTACTGTACAGCATACAAGGCAATGTGCATCACAACGTTCCAATTACTCTTCTTACATTTTAATGATATTTTTGATGTTTTTCAGATCTGCCGATATGGAGAACTTCGCCAACTCCCGACTCTACACCGAGCTCCCACTGTTCGACAGCCCTCCTGCGGACTACGTTTCGCCTTCCCAGTTGGTCCAGCTTCAAAACCAAGGCTCACAAGCCGGTTAAACGAGGGCTCGATAGCGGCAGCAGTCCTCACGCCACTCTTGGAAGCATTCTGGTTGGAAAGCAGGACGTTGCCACCACCATCCCGAGCATTGTGACAGGTGGACCGGTTGGCAACAATCCGACGACGACTGCCTCGACTCTGCCGCTCATTCCTGTGGGTGGTTCCACGGTGACCACTGCCGCTCATTCCTGTGGGTGGTTCCACGGTGACCACTGCTACTCATTCCTGTGGGTGGTTCCACGGTGATTACTGCTGCTCATTCCTGTGGGTGGTTCCACGGTGACTACTGCCGCTCATTCCTGTGGGTGGTTCCACGGTGACCGTTGCCGCCCCTGTGCCCGTTCACGCATCCGCTTAAATGCCTTGTTCGATTTTCAGATTTTCAAGATTGCATCGATTAAGCAGTCTTCCGATCCATAGGACGAGTATAAATGGTGATACGTTAGATTGACTCCAAGTTCAAGAGGACAAAATGAACGGCCAAGTAGGCCTGTCCTATCGCACACATATTAGCATGAGCTGTCATAATTGCGTTACATTCTATGGGAGTGAGGTAGGTCTTGACAATAAGTGAGGAAACACAATTAGCACGCATTGGAGAGTCATCTCAGCCTTCCTTTCTACAGTAATAATAAATTACTTTACGCTTGCCTGCTACATCCTGTCTGACAAAACAGATTCCCAAGAAACAGTCGAGACTGAACAACCCCTTAACAATTGGACAAATTTGAAATTTTGTTCGTCACAAAGTCGCGTTTTCAAATGCATGAGCTAACCACAATGGTCTAACAGATTTGTTCCGTCACGCGCCTAACAAATGCGGAAGAAGAAGAAGATAAGAAGGACAGCTCCCATTCTTCACGTCCATCAATTATTAGCGAAATCCATTATGGATGCTTAATTACGTTCAACGACATTAAAATCCAGGCGAAAGAGACGTAATCTATGAAATTAAAACTGTAATTGCAGTGTACCGGAAAACGAAGCAAAACGTGATGGCCAATAGCGAGCGTAGGTCAAAATCTGGATGCTTGATATTAGCCTGATATGTTGTGCGTAGAGCTGTAGTTAGGAAGAACAAGCATAAATACCGAGCGTAACCCGAGAAGGGCACAGAATCACAGAATTCTTACTGGAGATTGAACAGCCCTGCAAATTTCTCAGCGTCAAAGGTTCAACTACCATGCTAAATAACTCATACAACCTTTCTTTTACCAATATCTCCTACGATGCCGGTATGTTTAAGTTGCCGACCTTCATCCGAGTCACCACCTACACCGGGTGCGTGATACTCTTCTTGGCCACCTTGTTCAACATCCTCATCCTGGTCACTTTTCTCCGGCGACCTCGCCGCCTCATCAAACCCTTTACCATCCATGTGGTCAACAACAGTTGTCTTGAAATCCTCACTGGCGCGCTCTTTTGCCCGATGTTTCTCTACCGGAATTTCGACCGTGAGATCTACCGCCAAAACGGCTACTGCGCGGCCTACAAGTACCTCAACTGGACCATGCCGGCGATGCTGTTGCTACAACACGGTATCATAATTACGGATCGTTGGTTGGCCATCTTGAAGCCGATGTGGTATCGAGAGAAGAAAACCGTCGGCTTTGGAGTAAAGTCCACAATCGGCGTGTTTGTCTACCTTCAAGTTTGGTTCCTGCCGCTGTTCGTGGCGGACACCATATCGCCCAAAATTCCCGGGCAATACTGCGACGACACAGCGGCGTGGCCGCGGTACCAGCTGGTAGTACGTCTCATGAGCTCGGTCGTGCCGGTCGTGTTGATGGACTTTTCCTATCCGTTTCTGGTGTTCATGGTGTGGAAACGCAAAACCGCCCAGATCCACACCGGGGCGGCCAGCGGGCGGGGAGGTCGCACCGCCAGATCCGCGACTCATCACATGGGACTGGCCCTGTGGCTGCTGATGGTGCAGATCCTGCTGTGGACCCCGGTCAACGTGACGAGCATGCTGATCGGGATGCGGAGTCGGCTGACGTATCTGTATGATGTGCACACCTTCGCGGTGGTGCTGAGTGGGGTCCTTCTCATGGTCGATCCGATCATCTACTTGGCGTTCTTGAAGGATCTGCGGAAGGAGGTCTTCCTCGAACTGCATGAGATGCTGAGATGTGGTCGAACTAGAAGAGATCAGGTGTTGGCGCACAGTGCTGGCAAGAGTTGGAACACGTCCAACCAGCGTGCGACGGCTGGTCAGTCGACATCGGGCGAGTTGGGTGGGTTAACCGCGGGACACATCAAATTACATGAGGTGATTTAGATTGAAACAGAGCTTCGAACCGTGGACTATCGTCTGGTCAAGGATAGCCTCAATCGTCACAGCACCCCACGAAACCGACCGGCAAAAGGATTACAGGGCGCCTCGTGTGGGACTGGCGGTCATGTCTTCTTTCTCGACTGATACTAATAATAAGATCTTATATATGCATTTCAGTGCATGGATAAGATTAATGCCTGTTACTCGTACTATACATACACACGTGGCTACAATGCTTGCCTGCTGACGGAGTTGGAGGCAGAAGTTAGGGGCGAAAGAGAGGCTCTTACGTGCTCGGTTGACCACTGATAATGTGAATTGTGAACCCACTCTTTTCCCACTAGAATGTGTTTACATATTTATTTTCCAGTCGAAACTGATATGTTCGCATTTTCATTGAATAAAGTTCCTCTGGGTTCCGGTTGATTTTTGCAAAAATCAATGCTGACTATAGCAGTACCTCATTCCTGGTCTCCAGCACGTAGCAATGACCGAGTGTACACAGCTGTGGTCAGCCAGGGTAAATTAAGTCAAATTTGCATAGCACTGGCATGCCCCCTGCACAATGGTCCCTGAACTGTTTTTTGCACTCAACTCCAATGGTTAAATGGTTATACCTGCAGCCGTACACACAGCCCGATCAATAAACTGTTTATTGGAAATACTTCAATAAAGACCCGACAGGTAACCGGATCGATCCGGATCCGGTACCTCAATAAGCGCGAGCTCGCAAACAGTTGCAGTGCGGGACCCAGCAAGGTAAGGTACGCACGGACTTCCGTTCACTACATATACAGTGTATCTGCGGCTTATTTCTCCCATCGATTCATCGCGCACACTACTCTCCCCGAGTGATCATTCGAATCGCGTCTTGAACACACACAGCTATTACATTCCCAGATTTCGATCATTACAAATAATAAGGTGCTGGGTTTTGTTTCCACGGGTACTCGAGCCCTCAAGTGTACGTGCCCTAGCACGATAACACTGACTGCAGACCCCGGAAACTCGAGAGCACAGCAATACGGGACTCTGTCTTGGTTAGTCCATTTTATGTGAACTGAATTTATCGCATCATTCTTACTCACCAATTTGAAGCTGTTCAACAATTCGGAATAATCGGCCAATGATTTTCTGGAATGAGGTAGCGTTGCCATTTCTGGGAGTAGACTGACGTAAGATTTCGACATTTTAAGCCTGGATAGCACCCTTGGCCTTTCTTTTGTAGCGTGGAACCATTGGAGAATCCAGATGGTCCTCATGCTAACGGAGTGAACGGAGGGATTTCAGATCGGGTGGCCAAGCACAGTCACGGCCATATGCTGGCCAATATGGCACATGAAAGTGCGAATATGCCTTATCATGGTCATGGTCATGGGGCTGGACAGGAGAAGAACGGAAACGGCATCGCGGTAAGTCATATTTCCCATTCAGGAAAACTTCCCATTGCGCTTTAATCATTTCAAGATTTCATCTGAATTATTCTTTAAAAGAGGCTAATTGTTTTCCAAGGAATACTGCGTCGCTTTATGAATAATGAGTTCCGCATTTCCTTCCCTCACTACCAGCCGGAAGCATTCAGTGACCTCACAAAGCTCAGACAAGTCTAATGAGTTGGTTGGGCGTCAACATTTTGCACAAAGCTCAGACTAATCTAAAATTATAGTTGAGTCACAATTATTTTTATCGAAATGACAGGCACATTCGTCCCACCAGCATCAATTTTAGCTTTTGGGATTTGGGCGTGTCCCCGTTCTAAGCGACACTCTACCTTCCCCCATTATACGTTGTACTAGTACGAAGCAAAAAATACGAATTGAAACAGGATATGGCTTGAGACAGGCAGGCAGGCTTGAGACAGGCAGGCAGGCTTGAGACAGGCAGGCAGGCTTGAGACAGGCAGTTTTGGGTTAGTAAGGAGACTCGCTTGATCACTCACTCAATTACTTACACAGTGAGTGTCCCTACTACCTCAAAAAATCATGTTTCTAGCCATATCCTGTTACAGGTCATATGCTTCGCTTCGTACCGCGGACAGACTTTTAGAACAGACGCTTTTCTCGCCGTGCGTTGTGGTAGTTGTAGCCAAACTAATGGTCATGTTGTCTTGATTTTACAGGGTGCATTCGTGAATGTGATCTCGCCGATTACGGATCCGTAAGTTTCATACCGTTTTGCGGGGCCTCATCGGTACTTTGCCTTGAGCCAGTGTGCGTGATCTTTGCAGATTATGGTACCAAGGGGCCAATGCGTTCGCCACCCGGAAGACCGTCGTGACATCCCTGATCAATATTGCCCTCATCACGTCCACCGCCGGCCAACTGAAATCCCTCATGCGCATCAACCCGTCCTACCCCTTCTACAACAGCCTCCTCGGGATGCTGATCGTCTGCATGCTGGCTCAGATCGGCATGGGAATCATGCTCTTTTTCATCGGTCGTTTAAACTTGAACCGCGAAGAGCAACGCTCGCGCGCTGACTTACTCCAGAACATTGTCCTGGGTACCGCCACCATAGTCTTGATCTTACACATTATGAACACGGCATTCGGTATTGAAGATCTCGGCTACCTCGTACCGGGCTACAGCCTGGTGCCACTGCCAATTACCGCTCGTCCGAGTCCGACGACACCGCCCTACCTCTTCACGGGTGGGACATTTGCAGCCACCCCTGCCATTGTCCCTGCAGCCTATACCGTACTCAACCACAGTGCCACCTGAAACAACTTTCCATCGGGTTTTCCCCGCAACGCCGTTCCCTTCCTCCTATTCTCCCATACCGGGGCGAGCGCATGACCTATTCACCCTTCTCCACACGAGTCCTTCCCCTCTCTCTTCTCTCTCTTTCTCCCTCTTTTTTTACAGTAACGATTATTTCTTATTGCCGCGGCACAATTACATTTTTGCCTGATCGTTCGTTCCCCCAGGGCCGCGCCGGGATCGATATGGGATCGTGATCAATGCAACCTGGATGAATGTGTGTGTTTTTTTTGGCAGGGTGGTTGCACCGATTTAAGAGGGTCGGAGGACGCAGGAGCAATTACGCGTTTGTGAGCTGTGATCAGCCGATGATGTGAGCCAACAACACTCGGTCCTTGGTGTTTGCTCCGTAAATACGCCCGGCTCCGTTGGCGAACGGCGTTGCTGTGCAGACACAACAATTTATATTGTCTCCCCCCTGTGTGACCTTGGGACTGAACGCGGTATTTTAAAACAAACGCATGCACTTGCTAACCATTGCAGCAATTAAGTCGTCGAGGGCCCTCACGATTCAATACGGCTCGTTATGCACCGGTCCTTCCGAGGAATTCCAGTACTTTTCCTGATTAATCTGGTTTAGTTTGCTTGGCCGCCTGTAAAATCTGATACACGCATGGCCACAATTTTGGGTGGCACAGTTCGAGCCATCAGGGTGGTCTGAGTTTGAGCCACTCTTGGCTCGAACATTGCCACTGCTTTCATCTGAATATTTGATTGAATGCCCGGCTCAGCGGAGAAATTAGATTAAGCAAGTCGCTCTAAATTCCGCCAAAATA
This sequence comes from Hypsibius dujardini, assembly GCA_001579985.1. Lineage (NCBI taxonomy): Eukaryota > Metazoa > Tardigrada > Eutardigrada > Parachela > Hypsibiidae > Hypsibius > Hypsibius dujardini. The sequence continues at coordinate 13,482 of LRSR01013882.1, forward strand.
AACAAATTCAATCAATCGATCAATTGAGTGAAGGCTGCATGGTCAGCTGTAGTCAAGAGCGCGTGCGCGCGGTGACTTAATTCAGCTCGAACTCGGACCGCCCTTTTTGGCTTAAAGTCTGCCACCCAAAATTGTGGCCATGTGTGGACAATACAATGAAGAGTGTGTATATACTGTATTGCGTATCCTTCTCATCAGAATCTGCTCGACTCGGATTGCATTTGCATTATTCGCTTTACCTTGGCATTATTGCAGATTGCATTTGCATTTCTAGACATTTGCATTATCTTTCTTTGCATCTGCATGTTTTTGGTTATTGCATCTGTATTATTTTAATACTTTGATTTGTTTCATTTTATGGCTTTTTACCTTTAGTGCAGCGATATGGAATTTTTTTATTCATCAAAAGATTATTCCTATATACGATTGCGTCAATTGAACTTTCGTACAAAACTCTGCAGACACTCTTAAGTAACACTCTTCTCACTAGACTAGACCTGTCGAATTGTAAATTCAAAGAAACCATTGACCTGTTGACTAACAGACTTGAAGTGATTAACTGTAGAGTCTATGCGAATTATTATTGCCAGTCAAATAACTTTAATGAGTAGGCGTTAAAATTTTACAGGAAATTTCAAAGAACCAAAGCGAAAGACCTTCATGCTCCGCATGACTATATTTTATCGATTGGCAACCATTTTTAATTGTTTTCTGTCGCCTTGGTGTTTTGCCATTTGATTTTAATTGGTCCCTTGCAAATGTTTTCGGCTCAAATCAGAAAAAAATAGAATAACAGAAAATAATTAAATTCAGTCCAGAAATGCAAAAGGGGAAAATTGCAAATGCAATCCGAATTAAGCCCTCGGAATTTTATTGTGCAATAACTGAATTGGTGGAAAAGGGGGATCACTGAACAATTACAAAATGGAGGGCCTGACTGTGTAGTCCGAAACTCTATTCCCATCAGCGTTCATTTCACCATTAGCTTGTAATTTTTATCTATTGATAACAGGAAAAGCCACCTGCTCACTGCCAAGACCATTGGATTGTAATCGGACCAATCCCATATAAACTCTTATAAACCCATAATGCATAAACATTAATGCATGAAGATAAACACCGGTTCAACTGTTGAGTTTATTACGGGCGTCGGAGCTCGTTGGACTACGCCCGATTGGAGGTAGATGGTGGTGGCGCCCCCAATTGGGCAGATTTTTAGCGATGCTAACGCCCTGGTTCTTTATCTCCACCAGCTGCTGGGACGGAGAGATGTGGTCAGCGGGCGGACTGTCGAAGAGCGGCAATTCGATGTACAGGCGAGAGTTGGCGTAGTTCTCCACATCAGCAGACCTAAAAACACTTAAACATTGCAGGCTCCTCGTACACACATGCGGACTTATTTGAGCTTCGTACCGCGAGCACTTAACGTTGTATACCAAGAGTCGCAGACCAAGGTGATTTGGTTGAAAATGGTGGTGTGGACGGTGATTTGGAGGTGTTGACACAGAGGTAGGACGTTAGGTTTCCGGCCTGGTCGCAACGGTGGAAGACTTGCCATTGGGCCTCCATTTCACCGTAGAATTTCCGGGCTGAGCTTTGGATGCGCAGGAGAATTTGGTGTCGGGAATGGAGTGGTAAGTCGGGTAGCCGGGATCGCGAGATCCGATGATGGTGTTCACTTCTGCAGCGCTCAGCGCCGGCTAAAAGGAAGAGAAAAAGCAGCGTTATTGGACGCACCTGAACTAGTTCAAAACGCCGGGTCATTACTTTGAGAAGGCCCCAGACAAACTTTCCAGCCAGTTTGTTGGTCTCACAAGTTGCAACGCCAGCCAGAATTACAACTAGGAAGACTTTCAACATTTTCGAACTGATTAGGAACTGAAGATGAACAAGAGAAAATGGTGTGTGTGTGAAATAATGTAAGGTTGCTCTTTATGGCATGTAATTTTTGTGCGTCGCAACCTGTGGTCTTGTTTTTGACAGTCAAGGTTCAGGGTTCAATCACCGAATTCTTACAAAAAGTCTACTTGCGCAACTGACACAGGCACAGTAAAAGTGTGCGTAAATCTACATGATTACTGGTTAACCATGGTTACATGGTCTACAGTGTCGCGTCTGCTGATCCGTCAACGCTCGGACCGCAAAACAGGGCCTTCTTGCCTGTCATCACCACCCCGCGTCTGGTCATCTCTTACTGTTATTAGCATACACATACTTTAGTACTGTTCTGTATTGAAGTGAATTCTTATCTATTTGTGAGCATTTCTATACTCTGTCTTATATGGACAGCTCTGACATGTTTATGAGCGCTTCTGTACTCTGTCTTGGTGGGTGTTTACGTTGATGTGGCCATTGGTCATTTAATACTTTGTACACGTACTAGTGCATGTACGCACTCGCAACGCTTATATAAGCTCGCGAGTTGCTGTTATGAAAGTATCAGTTTACATCTCTTTAGTTTTCTCTTCTTCCGTTCTAGTAATACGACAAGCGGTCTCCATCCGTTGTTTTACTAGTGTAATAGGGTCGACTTGATAAGTCTGGTTAGCTACCGTGTCTACAGCTGTGACGGAGTTACTTCTTCAGTCCACGCCCATTCCAGCGCGTCAACTCATAGACTTAACATGTGTGGGTGCATGGGTTTGTGTGTGAGCTGAAGAAGTAGTTCCGCCACAGCTGTACATGGTTTCATACATTCTATTGTGAATTGTGTAGAGCACTCGAGACTACATGTACATGTATGGGTTCATTTAGGCGGCACCTATTATTGCACTTATTTGTTATTGTTTAGGAAGAGGCACTAATTACAGAGACTAGAAAGTCGCTCATTCTGTCGATTCAAAACTAACAATCAGACGCAGTCTCAAAAGAAAAACCAGACCGAATTGTCCGATAAAATGTACGTAACGGAGATGAAAGAACATCAGGTCTTCCAGCCAATCTTCCAGCCAATCGTGCTCAGGCTTAATCGAAGTAAATTTGATTCTTCAATCACAGAAGGAGAGGTTAGAACGTTAATGCACTCAAAATGAGCAAGACAGTCAAGCAGAGCTGCACAGTCGCTGACACCGCTGGAGACCCAGAGTTGATGTCACTCTTGGCCTCGATCCAAGGAATGAAGTGTCCTACCCTCGCGAAGACGCCTGGTTTCTGGTATGCTCCACAACTGTAAATAGAACAAAGAAGTCATATTCCATGAGCTTTGCCTGTCATGCTGACACACTGGGCCGGTAATCATAGACTGGCTAGTGTTTTTACCCTTCTCCCCAAGAGACGACGCCTTCCAAAGTATAAGCGCCTGCAGCATCCTTGCACACAAGAGGTCCTCCACTATCCCCCTTTAATAATATGCACCACAACATTGTGTTTTTCATTCACGTACCCGGTAACGTTCAAGAGATCCTAACAAATCACAAAATGCGAGCACTCAAACCTGGCAAGCGTCTTTCCCGGCAGTTCCCGCGCAAATCATGTCGTCCGATATCACGCCGTTATAATACTGCGTCGAGTTGCAAGTGCGGCGGTTCACGATGTCCACACCAACTTGCATCACAACTGTCGAAGATGCCTTGGAATGTCCGGATAAGGGGACGCTCTTCAGTTTTGCAAGTTGGGGGATCGTCTCGCCCCATCCCGCCACCACACAGCTCTGACCAGCAGGAGGGTCAGATCGCGCGGTTGGAAGGCAAACGGGGCTGACTACACTCGTGAAGGAGATCAAACCGTCCACCTCAAGCAGAGCGATGTCAGCAGGAGAATCGCTCTTGGCCATGTTGTACAGTTCAT
>LRSR01013888.1:0-16204 GCA_001579985.1 Hypsibius dujardini
CTTCCACCGGCTCCGTCTTCACCGCCGGAGCCGGCACAGACACTACCACCACCACCGGCTTCTCCTCCTCCATCGGCTGCAGTGCCTTCATCATGACCGCGATCCGCGGGTCCTTGCTCAGCTCATCCACCGTGCGGTAGGCGATCAGCCGTTCGAACACCCCCTTCGGACTGGCCTTGGGGATGTGGATCCGCTCGAGACGGTACAGCGGCGGATCGATGTTCCGCGAGAAGGCGCCGTCGAATTCCGGCACCACGACGGTCGTGCGTGGCGCTGCGGCGTTGAGCTTTCGCGCCAGCTGCTGCATCACGTCTTCCAGGGTCTGACCGGTGGCGGTCGTTGTTGGCGGTTCCGGTTGGGAGGCGCCAAAATCGCCTCCGGGTGGGGAAAGCATACCGACACCTGGGACAGTGAAAAAAAATTACTTCTAGTAATTTTTACTAATACTTAAATCTAGTTTTGCAATCCTTACCGACGCCGCGGTGATGGCGGGGATCCATCACTGCAGATGGTGGCATTCCACCGGCCGAGGGCGCTCCGAACGGCGTCGGAGCCATATTATTATACGGATCGGGAATGTACGGTGCGGGTTGCTGCTCGTGGCCCATTTCGTTGTACCACTGCTGTTGCTCCTCTTCGTAGTACTGCTGATTAGGATCGTGAACGCCGCCGGCACCGTGGTGGATGGGCATGCCTTGGGGAGGTCCGTGATATGGTGGCCCGGGAGGACCTCCATACTGATTGTGGTTTAGACCGGGAGGATAGCCACCACCGGGGTGGTTGGGAAGGGTCGTGGGAAAGTATTCGTGTTCGGAAGGAATGGGTAGGAGGCATTTGCCGCGATTCGCCTGTTCCTCCGCGGAGGGGAAGAAAGTGACAGTGCCGATATCGTTTTCGTCGTAGCCGTCTTCCGGGAAGAAGTCCTCCTGCACGCTGTCGGCCCAGGGATTCCGATCGGGCTGAAGAAAGAACGAACACATGAGCACCTAGTACTAGTACTGACCAGTTGCTGCCTAAGGAACTGTGTGTCTGCCTCCTTTTCTATCTGGACACAGGTATTCTGCTTTCCGGCCCCTTTCCCTGCGTTGTTCTGTCTGTCTGTCTATTAGTATGTCTGTATGTCTGTCTGTCTGTCTGTCTGTCTGTCTGTCTGTCTGTCTATTAATCTGTCAGTCTGTCTGTCTGTCTATTTGTATGTCTGGATGTCTGTATGTATGTCTGTCTGCCTGTCTAGGCCACCTCGTCTACGATAAAAACAACGCACCCTCTGCTGGAGACGTTTCAGTGACTCTGCCAAATTCTGATCTCCCGCATCGTCTTCATCATCACTGCCTGTCCATAGTTCGCTGGCGGGAGGTAAATTGAACTTCCTCGGCGGCTGAACTTGCTCCGGGCCATGACTCCCGGACGGTTCATCGATCGAGAGCCGACGAGCTTCGTACTCCTCTTCAGGCTGGTCGCCACCACCGGTTTGGCCGTTGTCAAATCCCTGCTCCGGTTGCTGCATCAGTTGAGCGCGCTGTTGTAGCCGGGCAAACAGCTTTGGCACTTCCTTCTCCGCACCATTCTGCTGGGAGCTACTGGAGTGATGCGATCCCGGAGGAGAACCACCATCTACAGAAATAAAAAAAATCACTTGAAACGACATGGCAAATGCAAACAAGTTCTTCAAGTCCAACTGTAAATTCTTACTGCGATAGTGAAAATCATCGGGAGGTCCGCTGAACGGCCGATGCGCCGGCGGCTGTTGGGGTGCTTGGTGGTGCTCATGCTGCGGATGTCCCTGCCCTTGTACATGATGCTGGTGGTGCTGGTCATGATGATGAAAGTCCGTCTCTTGGACTGGGAAGCCGTTCCGGTTGAAAGATTCAACGCCATGTGGGCCGTCGTGCTCGGGTCGAAAGTCTTCCGGCATTGTCTCCCGAAAGAAATCGGGCCTGGAAAGGTAGACTGGCTAATTCATACTGTCGAAAACTTATCCAGACAAAGGTTTGGAAATCAACGGACTGGGAATGGCAGGTTGTTGCATTTAACGCAGAAATGCAGACAGCTGGACTAACAGCCAGACAGGCAAACATGCAGACACGCAGCCAGGGAAGGCATACTGACAGACAGATGGGTAAGCAGACAGAGACCCTGATAGGAGGGCAGGCGGACATGCAGACGGGCAGGCAGGCAGGCAGGCAGACAGACAGACAGACAGACAGAGAGAAAAGACGAGTCAACAGATAAGCAGTCAGACATGCAGACGGGCAGGCAGGCAGACAGACATGCAGACAGACAGATAGACAGAGAGAAAAGACGAGTCAACAGACAAGCAGTCAGACAGCCAACCAAGCAGACAGACAGAGACGTGCAAACAAAGACAGAAACAGGGACGCTACGAGACCATAATAATCAGACACATACCGTCTTCTTCTGTTATCTTCGGTACCCGGTCCCCTCGGGTCCGGCGTCGGTAGCAGCGGACGAAACCTCGAATCATCTTGCGGTCCGTTATACCCTCTTCCATCATCCTGCCCGTACTGTTGGGGGTGGTTGTGGTGGTTATTGTTGTTGCCAGCACCACTCATCCGGTTCGGCGACGGCGGTCGATCGCCCCGCATAAACCGTATCTGATGGCCCTTCCCGTCCTTCTCCAGAAACCGCTCCAACGCCACCCGCCCATCCTGCGTGAGATTCGCATGGGAGAACTTGCAGTTGTCCCCGGAGTAGCACTGCTGCCCGGTGTGGTAGAACTTGCAGGGAAAGTCCCCGTGCATGTAGACGCACCCGTCGCCCTTCTGGCAGTGCCCACCGGTGTAGAATTTGCAGGCCTCTAGCTTCCGCGTCTGTGGGACGTTGTGACTGAACGGACACGTGTCGCCGTGTCGGCAGCGACCCTCCAGGAAGAACTTGCATGGGACGCGTTTCTCTTTGGGCGGAGGGATGTCTGGCTTCCCACGCGATCCGCCTCGTTGCTGATGATGCGGTCCTCCTCGTTGATGATTGGGGAAGTCGCGTCGATGTGGCGGCGGGAAGTCTCCTCCGTCTGGACGAGACGGCGGGAAATCCCCTTCCTGCTGGCGAGGAGGTCCCTGGTGGGGGAAGTCTTCCTCCCGTCGGGGAGGCGGGAAGTCCCCACCACCGTCTCGGCGTGGTGGTGGGAAATCTGCGTCACGCTGAGGGGGAGGGAAGTCGCCGTCGGGTCGAGGAGAGGGAAACTGGCCGTCGCGACGGTGAGACGGACCACCGCCGCGGTGGGAGGGTCCGCCGCCTCGGTGGTGGGGTGGTCCACCGCGATGAGGCGGTCCGTCGCGGTCTCGGCGTGGGCCGTTCCGTGGTCTTCCCGGCTGTAATAGCGAAATCAGTTAGCAATCCAGGTCGACAGACAAAAAAATTTGCGGGGTAATACGTGTCGCCAGACAGAGAGGCAGACAAACAGACAGACAGAGGCAGACAAACAGGCAGGCAGAGAGACAAACTCAGTGGTGGACAGATAGGCAGACAGAAAGGCACATAGACAAGCAGGCATACAGGCATACAGACAGACAGACAGACAGACAAACAGAGCAACTTAAGATCATACAGAAGGTTGGCGGTGAACGGGGGGATGGTGCGCCGGATGAACGAGGGGCCCTTCGACGTTGATCGCTGGCTCACGACTGCGCCGTCGGTCCCGTTGAGTGTTCTGATAGGCCGTCAGCTTCTGATAGGCAGTCAGCTCGTCCTCGAATGAAGCTTCCGTCGGCGGTTCGGTTCGTTTCCGTTTGCCCTTCCCGCGGCCTTCACCATCGTCATGCCCGCTGCGTTTTCGGTCGCTCTTTTTGCTCCGGCCGTTCTGCAGAAATGAAAATAAATCAGATGCCCTGCTTTCGTACATGGAATGAAGAAGGACGGCAAGGCGCGAACCACACAGCATGGTAGTACAATCAAGCAATCAACCAATAATCGTTCAATCCATCAATCAATCAATCAACCAACCCCTCGAGTGAATTTCTGCATGGTGTCTAATTTTTCATCCCATTTCCATTTATTATTTATTATTATTAATATTTATTATATATTTGGAATCTTCTATTTTTTTATGGGATGATTAAGACCTATTGCAAGTGAATGTGTTGAGCCGCATATTTTCTGTTATTATTTCTGGTGCTTTCGGATTCACGGCTCCTCGTGTCTCCCTTTTTCCGGAGATCACTCTGTCCGCTGATTTTGTGTTTTATTTTTCCGCTCTGTCCACGTGGATTCGCTTCGCACTGGCCGGACGCCCAGGCAGTGGGAGTACGTGTGTGTTGGATGTATGTGTGACGTACTCTTCTTTCATTTGCATTAGATGCCGACTCATCGAGTCGGTTTTCATCTGTCGGTCCGTCTCCGCTCCGTTTGCTGTTCGAGCCGGACTTCTTTGGCGATTTGGATGGACCTAGGGCGAAATTTCCGCAACGGTTGACATTCATACCAGCCATTCAGTTTGTACTGTGGTGTCACGATTATAACGGTCGGTTTCTCCACCCGGGCAATGCACTCGGCCAGTGTGTGTTGGCTGAGTGCCAAACCATGACAGAGGCGCGTGTGACGGAGGCGGGGCTTAACCGACCGTTATAATCGTGGCAGGAAACCTGCGCTCTTACTTTTGCCGGACCGGACGGCGGTTGGAGCCTTCGTCACTGCTGCTTCGGCCTCTCCATCACTCTGCTCCTCCCCTGACTCGGCAATCTCCCCATCCTCGACGTCCAGAGGCTTCTCCGACTCCAGACCGCCCTCACTCATTATTGTCGAGGACACCAACTTTGGGGGAAAATTTTTCTAAAGGGAAAGAAAAACACTCCGCTGAAGACTCTTGTTGTACGCTATTATTATTTTTTGCGACTTTCATCTTTGGGTTTGGCATTATTGATTTATCATCCTTAGTGTCGCCACAAGGTGGCGCTAAGGACGATCCACGATTAAATTGAACTACGCAAGTGGCAAAGACCTTGAACGAACCGAGTTAGGCCATTTAACTCGTTCAATGGGGCTTTACAGACAGACTGAGTTACACATGCCTTGGCTCGGTTAGCGCACGCTTTTTGCCACACGTGCGTAAGTTAAAAAACGCTTAGAAATGAAATAAAATTTAGTCTCCAACTTGATTAAAACTAAAACAAAAGAACCTAACTAAAAATCTATTATTTTTACCCGAATCCATTTTAATTGACCTGAAAAAATTAATTAGTTCACTAATTTTAGGATATGATTACTGTATTACCGCGATAGATGGCGACAGTCGTACTGGAATGGAACGTGTGGACGGGGTCTGTGCACCTTACACAAAGCACAAGCGCCGCGTGGCCGATTAAACGTTCCACAGATCGTACGCTGTCGCTATCTATCGCAGAAATACAGTACTGTTACGCGCCTACCTACGTGCGTGTACTGTAGTGCCACGATTATGACGGTCGGTTTTTCACACCCGGGCAGCGAATTCGGCCTGTGTATTGACCAAGTGCTAGAGGCGCGTGTGACGGAGGCGGGGCTTAACCGACCTTTTTAATTGTGGCATTACAGTAGTAAATTAAATTAAAATCAGCACGGTACTAGCATAAATTGTGCAAAAATTCAATCTAAAAGAATTAAATCTCCTTTAACAAAGACGGTCTGTGAGTCCGTGTGCAGAACCGTTCGCTTGCGTATCTAAAAAAGGAGGTCATTTGTGGGAGTGGCCACTACCAGTACCAAGAAACCGGTTGGTGTGGTGTGGATACGAGGGAACAGCCCTAATGCCGTGCAATGTTCGCGCACTTCCCTCTCGTTGTTTGCTGATATTTTGGGGTCGAAAAATCAACAATAAATCGGAAAAAAAATATGGCAAAAATTTTGACAAATAAAAATTCAATTTTTAAAAATGGAAAACGAAAAAGAAACCTTGTGGCTAATTTGATTGATATACGTCACGATTTCGCCCTATCGTACGCAGCATTAGGACTGTTCCCTCGTACTCGATTTAAAAATTTTAATTTCCAAAGCTGAAATTATAATTGCTTCAAGCGCAAATAATCTGAATTCAAATAAAGAAACTGTAGGCGTTGAACCAACCAAAAGATTTTCTTTTCATTGCGAACCTCTCTCTGACTAATACAGCTGTGGCACGATTACTTGACGAAAACCGTTAATCGGAACACTGGCAGAATAAGATGCGTTCCGCTTAACGTTTTTCGTCGAGAAATCGTGCCACAGCTGTACGACGTTACTTACACGTAACAAGTACCACCCGGTGACTGGTAACCAGCCAAGGCTTACGAAACCAGACCACCCTACGTTAGAGAGAATAGGAGCAACAATGGCGGATCCATCCATAACACACGGGGAAAATTTCTGCTATTTCTATTTCCGAGACAGCTTCCGCCCGCCTTAAAAATTTCCAACCTTATACAATACGCCATTTGTCAAAATATTATTTCCCACCGCCGCGCGGTTACATAATCGCAATTTCAACAATTTAATTTCCCCCACAATATGACCTTATTTTAATTCCAATAAATAAATAAATAAATAAATAAATAAATAATAAAATACAGCTGTAAAAATATTATTTTCCTGAAACTGGAAAACTGGATTTTTGTAATTTTGTTGGGATGGATTTATAATCAACCGTACTTACTGAATACTTCTCTCTCTTTAGTATAAAATGCGGAGGACAAATTCTGGGTTTAAATTTTCGATCAAAAAAACACACGAAAAGATAATTAAACCCGCAGCAGGACAAGAGAGAGAGGGAGAGGGAGACAAGACACGCTGGAAGGAAGCGATGGAGAGTGAGCTCGGTCACCTTTAACGGGACACTTTTGTGTTTATAGAGCCTTTCTTTGCCGTGGAACAGTTACCTGCTCAACGCGCGTGCGTGGGGATCTTCACACAAGAGATTTGGCCGAGAATATACATACATATATATCGTCACTTCTGCAATATATGTCGGGCGCGATGTATATATTATATTGCTGGGACTATTGCCTTTTTCAGCACTTTAAAATCTGCGTTTAGTGGAAGGTCTTCATCATCATCAACACAGTCCGTTTGGGCGTAAAGAGAGTTCCTCGACGCTTGCAAAATTTTTCTCCGACGCTAGACGACGACTGCGCGCACATGGGCGATGAGAGATAGAGAGCATGCGAGCTTTCCACTTCGTGATTCATCGGCCCTCGCTCGCTCGCTCGCTCGTTCTCTTTCCTTCTTCACCGCGCTGTCGTGCGTGCTGTGTGCCTTCAGCGAAAAGTGCTGTACTGCCGCGATTATAACGGTGAGTTAAGCCCCGCCTTCGTCACACGCGCCTCTGTCATGAGTTGGCACCCAGCGAACACACACAGGCTGAGTGCGCTGCCCGGGTGCAGAAACCGACTGTTATAATCGCGGCAATACAGTAGCATCGATTTCAAAGCGACCCTCTCTGGCTCTCTCTCTCTCGGCCTATTTCGATCGATGCTCTTTGTGTCTGATTGGTCGGCATTCGCGCAGTTCAATTCAGTTTCGTGGTTGCGATAGTTTCGGTTACGGCGGTGGCGGGGTCACGGTTTTATTTTCGTGTCACGGTACCATTTCCATTTCCACGTACACAGGCGAGGTAATGGAGTTTCAAGCACCGGATATTTGGCGGTAATTCCACCGACGCTTATCATACGGATTCCAGTTCCACTGGGATAATTCTACTAAAAGTCGATGGAACAATGATCTCTCGGCAATTCAAAACGGAAAGACAATTTAACTCCCTCAGGTTGAATGGAATGGTATTGGAATGGGTTCAATTGGAATTAATTATAAGACAGTTGCCCGTACCATTACAGTGAAATTTCCACTGGAACAATTATACCAGACTGGAACTCCAATTGGATGTGGAGTTTGGTGAAGTGGAACTTAAAGTCTAAATTTTCCAAAAACCAAAACATGAATAATTTTCGGGTTAGGCAATTTCTTGAAAAATATTACTGGCAGTAAAAAAAATCCGAAAATTTCTAATTTTTTTGCTCTAACACCTGGATGGAAATATTTGCTTATTTAACCACTGAGTCCGACAATGCTTGCAGGAACAGCCAAACTGCTGCTGCTGAACAGCATACGGAGTGCACGCATTCACAACCGTCACGTGGAGGAGCAAGAGCTGTGGCAGCGCAGAGCGGACGATGAGGAACGGCGCCGACGCCAAAGCAGCCGTGAGCGTGATCGTGATCGGGAGCGCAATCCGAGAAGAAGAAGTCACAGTCCGCGGTCGGGCCGTCGACATTCTCGTGAGCGCGCTCGTAATTTCAGATCTAATCGACGGGACTCTGATCTCAATAGAAGCAAAAGTCCCTTGCGGCATTCCGAACGGCCAAAAAGTCCGACCAATGTTTGGCTAAGACGACTGGCGGAGTGCAAAGAAGCTGATCCAGAGAAGTACGTCTGAAACGATAGATTGATTGCTTGATTGAAATCCGTTTGCTGTGGGAAATTGTTTCATGAAATAATTTGGTTGATTGACCTATTGAAGGATTTCTTGTGACTGTTAATTGATTTCAAAGTTCGCTGCATATTTTTTAACGGCATTTTTTTATTAATAACTTTGTTTAGCCATAGTAATGTTCATTTTTTGTCTGGGAAGCTAATTTTATAGGTTGGTTCAGATTAAATTCGTTGACTTCATCACATCAGTATCGCTTGGTCGGTTGCTCGATCGGTTGGTTGATTGATTGGTCGGTTGCTTGGTCGGATGGTTGCTTGATTGGTCGGTTGCTTGGTCGGATGGTTGGTCGATCGATCGGTTGATTGATCGATCAGCGAATTTTTCTCCCGCAGTTTGTCTCGTGCTCGTGATGTGAAAGTATTTCTGTTTAGGTGGCACCACGACGGCTTCAAGGAGCTCTACCCGGACGCGTTGGAGGAAAAACCCATCACCGCGGCGATTCCCGATCCAACTTCTTTGGTGGAGCAAGCTCCTTCTCGTAGTCGTAGCCGGCGTTCTCGTTCATCGGCCTCTCAGCGGAGAAAGGAAAAGTTCGTGAACTAAAACCTTCGTAAGAAATACCGCTTCCAATGTTTCATCTTTCTTTATCTTCCCCTTAGGCATCGCAGGAAATCCGAAACAAAATCCACTTCCGGTCGCCGTGAAAGCAAGAAGTCAAAATCGAACGGCGAAGAGAAGCGGCACAAGAAGAAGAAAAAGAAATCCGGCGCGGATTAATTTGTTCAGAGTATATTCCGGAATGCGTCCGCTAACTTTGTCCGGCGTTTTTGTATAGAAAATCCCATGATAGAAACAAAATTGGGAACTAAGATATCAACACACACAGGGCCATGGCTATGCAGGAGAGTGAAACCCACGGGCTCAGTCGTTCCCCTATCCTGGCGCACTTCCAAAATAAACTCAACATCCTATCAAAATACGAGTACCATCAGGAATGGCAGTAATTATGAGAGAAAAAAAATTCCAGGCATACCCGGTTTTGTATTTGTCCATAATACGTGGAGCCATGCCGCGAAGGTAAGCGCAGGTGCAGATGAGGAGAAGGATCACCGTCAGCAGACTTTGGAAATTGAACAGTGCCGACTGAAAAAGTAAATTCTGTCAGATCTGACATTTTCAGGAAGCTGAAGGTTAAATAACAACTTACCATGGTGGATTTGTTCTGGATGGATTAAAATTTGCAAATCAAAACAAACGAAGACTCAAGAGCGGAGAAATGAAGTCAGCCCCCAGCAAGCCACGCCCAGAACGCCCTTTTGGGGCCCCTAACTTCAGCTGGTTTTTGATGAATGAAGTCGGGCCTCCACCAAGCCACGCCCAGAACGCCCTTTTGGGGGGCCCCTAGCTTCAGCTGGTTTTTGAGGAACGAAGTCGGCAGACGAGAACGCCTTTGGCCCTAGCTTCAGCTGGTTTTGATGAAGGAAGTCGGGCAGCAAGCCACGCCCAGAACGCCCTTTGGGGGGCCCTAGCTTCAGCTGGTTGATGAAGAAGTCGGAGCGACGCAGGACGCCCTAGCTTCAGCTGGTTTTGATTTTTAGTTCCTCGAGTCCCGATGAGAAAAATTCCAGTAGTTTTCAGTTTTTCTGATTTGTTGTGGTGGGAGTTTTCATGGTATGAAATTGGTGGTGCGTCTGTCAGAGAATTTGATCTAGAAGAAAAATGCCGGCTGAAAGAATTTCAAACGGTAAGAAATAAAGGAAAAACATTTTTTTTTCATCCGGTTTCAATTTGTTTTAAGTCATTGGCTTTCTTCGTTGCAGAGATTTCGGTGTTGGATTCGGGTTCGGGAAGGGCCTCAGTCAAGACGGTGCGTGTGCGAAGCGGACGGCCTGATCATCGGACTGATATCGAAGTTACTGTGTGAGTTGCAGTACTGGCTTGCTCGGTTGATTGATTGATCGATTACAATAACGCAGCATGAAGATTGAATTTTATCTTGCGACTTCCCTGCGTACCCAGTCGATTGATTGCTATATTATACATGGAAAACCATTTGAGTGAACTGATTAAATCGATCTGGAATTCTGTTGCGTAGCTTCGCATTTGAGACTTGGTGTCGTTTAAATATATTTAAAAGATAGTTTAAATGGTTCAAAAGAATTTATCAGTATTTTTTTATTATCATTGTTTCAGGGGTGAATCAAAAGCTCGACTTCGTCGTCGTCGACGGGAACGTCGAGGGAACCGATGGACCCGCGGGAAAATTGATATCCATTTCCGCGCGCTGGAAGCTCAGCGAGAACGCCAACCCCGATCAGGAACAATAATGCTCTCGGAAGGAGGTGCCTCATCCGGAGAGGTCCAACGGGAACGCATTCGCGGCCGATTGACGTCGGAGAAGCACCAAAGGATCCAGAGGACCGTGAAAGGAATTCCGTTCAACTATTTCAACACCGTTAACCGGCTCTTCTCCCGTCTGAGCGTGCCAGTGCGTACAGCCTAGATTGTGTCTTCCTTCTAAATGATGTTCCTGTAACGGCGGATAGCAAGCTATTAATTGAGCGTTCCATTTCTGTTGCAGAGCCAGCGACCCTACACCGATTACACCGTCAGTGCCCTTGCACTGAGCGACAACGGAAATCGTAAGTCCAGTCCTCATGCAAGGCTCTACATGTGTCCAAGTTATGGAAGTGCATCAGTGAAGCCGATCCTGATGATGAGCTCTGGATAAATCCTGAATGCTTGGCAGACGGACGGACAGACAGACAGACAGACAGACAGACAGACAGACAGACAGACAGACAGACATATAGACATGGGATCAACATGCTCAAACATACGCTGCAGCCAGTTTTAATAAATTGATCTGCATTCTGCACCGACAAAAATGTAGCCATGATGAGACCGAGGGAATAGGGACAATAACGATTTAAGACAGATTTACCCGGACCATTCAGCAGTGAAGGCTGACTAAACCACACTTCACCCTTTTTTGTGTTTCTTCGACAGGCATACCTTTGTCGGTCATGGGTATCTCTACTGCGCTTTTGGATCTGGGCTACAGTCAGAAGGATTTTGTCGTCGGAGCCAAAGCTGTACGTAATTTCTTTACGGTATTTTGTATTCCATTTTTTGCTCGCTGACTGACTAATATCCTTACGCATGTATCTTCCATTTTGCGACCAGGTGTTTTGTGGAGATGAAATCATCGTGGAGCCCACGCGGAGCGACGAGCAGCGCGTCAATCTGGAGAGCCTCGAGGCCGGCCAGGGCATCCTCATGGTAGAGTACCTCGCGCTGACCAACCGTGTCGCTCACGTGTTCACAAAGGGCCAAATATCCGCGACGAACCATAAGAAGGTCAGCAGGCTTTTTTTTCTTGTTCAATGCCTCTAATCTCATCTTCCATTGTTATGCGTCATATCGAGATTACCCGAGCGGTGAATTCCTCCACAGGGATTAGCAATGTGCATGGTGGTGTGTAAAGATCTCGCTGAATCGACGATTGCTCTCCTCCGGACAAAGTACGACCGAACAATGCGCCAGGCTAGCGTAGCACCCAGTGCTGCGCTGAAAAAGACGACCAACCCGGCCGCGGCGGTTGCTCATCCACAAGCGGCAACGCTGAAAAGCTCTTTCAGCAGTATGCTGTCCACGACCGGGACAGGGCTGGCGCAGCTGACTTCCCTTGCACCGGCGACGTCGAAATCGGCTCCACCGGCGAAGGCCGCGGAGACGACCGCTCCGAAAATTCCACTTGCGGGGGGCGGTAAAAAGCTCACGTTAGCTGAGCTGGCAAAAGGAAAGAAGGGATAATTTTTGTGCCGATCATCTGCGCGGATCCGGTTTCAAATGTCATTTTTTGTTTGAAACTTCTGGTATATAAACCGCTCATGCGCCGAGAGAAAGAGAGGGGAAGGGGAGTAGTTATTTTGTCCTCAAAATGGCGGTGACTGTCACCGTTCCGGATCGCTCCACCCGTTACGGGTGGGATTTCGATAAAGCCATCTTCGAGTTGTTCCCGTCGTATCCGTCGCGAGAGTACTTCCGAAAAGTGTTGCGGCAGTACGAGATTGGATTCATCAGTGCGGCTATGTTCGCGAGGCGCCTCGTGGAGCTGGTGAATGAGCCGGCTAACATGAAGCTGTTCGATTTATGCCGACCAGCTGTTCGGCTTGAAGGTACTATCGAGACATATTGTGAATTGCCTCTGTAGTCTGGCTCTCATTCTGATTGTCCGGTCTTCCAACACACATGGCCAAAATACTCCCCGTTCATCCATCCGACCTTCTGTCCGGCCTTCCGGCCGTCCCTCGGTTACTCCGTCTCTCTGACTAACGATCTAGACGGGTTTCTAGTTGTCTGATCTATTTTATGTCTGTACAGATCAACTGGAGTACAGTTTAGCTTTGCCCGCCTACAATACGACCAAAACGGATCGCCTCATTCTGGAACGCCGGTACCTTGGGGAGGACTTTGGCTTCCGGGCCAGCGGCGGGCGAGACCAAGACTGTGCTATCGTTGTCTCTTCGGTCGATCGTGACGGAATCGCCTGGCAGGCGGGTGTCAGACCGGGTCTCCACATCACCCGAATCAACGGTATATCTGTCTATCGGCTTGTGTCTCTAAACAAAACGACTGTTTTTCAGTCTGAATGCTTGCCTATCTATTTACTTGTCTGCCTGCTTGCCTGCGTGTCTGCCTGTTTATCTGTCTGCATCCTGTCTGTCTACCTGTTTGCAAGCCTGCCTATCTGCTGCCTGTCTAACTGTTTATCTGCTTGCCTGCCTGTCCGGCAGTCCGTCTGTCTGTGTGTCTTCATGTCTGCCTGTCTATCTGGCTGCCTGTTGTCTATTTGTATCTCTGTGCCTCTCCTATGTACAGAATCTTTTTTCCTCAACAGGTCTTAGCACTGCAAGGGCCTCCCACCGAATGTTCGCGGACTTTGTTCGAATCTCGCTGCACTTGGAGCTGCACGTGAAGAACATTGGGATGATTCCGCGACTGATGAAGAATCGCGCCACGCGATGGCAGTTTCCGTCGGCGCAGGAGCTAGCTGGCCGCCTGTTGTCTTCCCATCAGATTGTGTCGGCCGACGTGAAGTTCCGAGAACCGGTCATTTTTGTGAAGACTCTACAGGGCACGGTTCTCGGGGCGCACGTGCGGATTTCCACACGGGGGCTGATGGTTACGGCATTGAAACCGGGGAGTGCGGCCGTGACGATGAAGCTGAAGCCGGGCGACGAGATCATCGAAGTGAATGGGAAACGGCTGGACGGGCTGGACTTTCAAGAAGCGGTAGCGCATTTACGCTGCGAAGAGCCGTTTACCTTGAGAATTCGCCGCATTGTTATTTGATAGAACGAGTTACACATCTGTACTGAACATGTTGCGGAATACCAATACATGTACAGTATAAGTACATAACGGAAACTTACTGTATATGACATAACTCTATCCACGATGTAAAACAAAATCAAAATCTCAGTACAGATTGTACAGGAATCGATAAACGACTCATTTGTCGGGGAAAAATCAGGGATCACCAAGAAGTCCCATACATTAAAGCTAACTAACAAAACATCAGACCTCACTTCCTTCCGGAACTGCGCGTTCAGGTAAAGCTTGCTGAGCTTCCACCCATCTGTCCAAAGAGAATAATGCTTCAGGCAGTTCCTCATTGGTTATATTACCTGCATATGTATGCGCAGTGCTTTCTAATCTCACCTAGACGTCTCAGGGCGAACTGGACCCCGATGAACCAGTGCCATGGTCTGGTCGAGAAACACTCGAGCGTCCTCGTTGACCGGATCGAATGCCATGAGATTATCCGCAATCTTCTCAGCGCTGAAAGCAAAACAAAAAATCTGAATCCTCACATCGGCTACGATATCACGAGTGCCAAATTAGGCAATTGACACTGTCTGCCCTGTCTGTGTGCCTGTGTGCCTATCTGCCTGCCTGCCTGCCTGCCTGCCTGTCTGTCTGTCTGTCTGTGTGTCTGTGTGTCTGTCTGTGTGTCTGTGTGTCTGTGTGTCTGTGTGTCTGTGTGTCTGTGTGTCTGTGTGTCTGTCTGTGTGTCTGTCTGCCTTTCTGACATATGAAAAAAAATACATGATCGAAAAGCCGGCAACTCGCAAGCGAGCAAGCGGCTCAATCTGCCGGTTCTGCTTGATGCCCTCGGTGATCTCGACGATGCGTTTGAGGGTTCTATTGGTGAAACCCGCGGCACGTGAGGTTTCCACCGCGTAGCTGCTAGACACGGAGACGCCGGTTTTCACCTTGAAAACAACGATAACGGTGCTGCTTCCGGCTGTTAATGAGGAAAGTAAACACGTCAACTGCATTACCTTGTAAAGGAAGACCAGATTGTCGGTGTCGGATTTCATGTGCTCCAGCGTCTAAAGCGAATTTATGTACAACAATGGGAAAAGTACACGTTAATAGCCTGAATTAGTGAGTAGGCAAAAATTACTCACCAAGTAGTTCACGAGATCAGAGGGAGGAATTAGTTCGCGAAGGGCGTGAAAATGCGTGGCGAGAAGGATGATGGGGCACTTTTTCCGGGCGATCTGTCCGGAACTAGTCCCGACCCGCGAACAGGAGAGATTGCTGTCTTCGGCGGCGGCAGTTAACGATGATTTGCAGTAAGCACCCGAAATAAAGTGCTTCAGAATGCTGGCTAGAAGAGCGAGGCCGTCGCTGGAACGGGTGCCCTTGCCGAACTCGTCCAAAATGATTAGAGATCGTTCGGATGCATAGTTGACGGCCATGCCGACCTGCAGGAATCAGTAATAGAATTGATTCCCTTTACACGAACGGATGGACCAGACAAATAAACGGACAAACAGACAGATAGACAGACAGATAAGCAGGCAAACAGGCAGGCAAACAGACAGACAGACAGACAAACAGACAGACAAACAGACAGACAGACAGACAAACAGGCAGACAAACAGGCAGACAAACAGTCAGGCAAGTTGTAGGGTGGAAGTGACTGCAGACGAACTTGGGTCAGGTCGATTAAGAAAGCAGACTGCCGAACCGCCACGGTTTCTTCGCTGAGGAGCCGGGTGAAGATCTTGTCGACCAGTCCTATTCGTGCCGCGGCAGCAGGCACGGGGCAGCCGACGTGCGCTAGGAAAACGATGATGCCCACCTACATGAAGACGATTCATCTTGCATACAGTCTGCACACAAGGCTATGCGGAAGGTGACACAACACAAAACCGTTTACCTGTTTGAGATACACGCTTTTACCGCACATATTCGGGCCTAAGAAGAATACAAATTAAATGCACCATCATTCCACTGGACTAATCAGACAGATGGTAGGTAGTACGCGCTCGAGGACGCGGTGTATTCGTACCTGTTAGAACGTTGACGCGGCCCTTCCCGACACCCAGATCGGTTGAGTTTGGGACGAACGTGGTGACGCACATCTCCTGCAGCGGATGTCTGAACCAAATAACATAAAGAAAAGATATGCTGGGAGAGTGGCACTCGCAAGAGAGTGCACAGTAAGCTTATCCTACCGCCCATCCTGGATGTCGATTCCAATGTCTTCCCCAATTTCTGGGACGATGAAATTACGATTGACTGCGGTCGAAGCAATGGATATATAACTAAAATATAAAGAAAAGGAATTTTACGTTCCAAAAGCTAACTTGCCTGTTGCGTTAATAGATGATACGATCAACGACAAGATTGAGCACACTGAAGGGTCCGGGGTATGGGCAAAAGGGGCGGAGCAGGGGGTGGTCAGGTGGTTGAATACACTGGGGGTCCGGGGTATGGGCAAAAGGGGCG
>LRSR01013893.1:0-15607 GCA_001579985.1 Hypsibius dujardini
TTTCGACAGGTGAAGAAAATATCACCCAGTATTTCGTCGAATTTCAACCCTTCAACTGGACGGTGACGTTCTACACCATCTACAGCTGCATCTCCGGCGTCTGTCGTAGCCTGGCCATCATCATCGGCATGGTGGCCTTCCGGAAGTTCCTCCACATCAACGACACCCTCATCGCCTTCATCGGGGCCTTCTCCGGGGTGCTGTACTTTTTTGGCTTCGGCATCGCCCGGACCAGCTCGATGCTGTACATCGCCGCCACAGCGGGGATGCTGCGCACGATGATGATTGTCTGCACGCGGTCCATCCTGTCGGCGTTGGTGGAGTCCTACGAGCTCGGCAAGATGATGAGCATGATCTCGAGTCTGCAGGCGCTGACGCCGTTGATTGGCGCGTCCATTTTTAATAGTATTTTTGCCGCGACCAGCAGCTGGTTCTCGGGGATGTGTTTCTTGGTGGGGGCCTTTTTGACGGTCTTTGTCATGGCGGCCTTTGGGTATGTCGATGTGGAGCGGCGACAGGCGCTCTACTCGACACCCCGATCGCCCAAGTCCTTTCTTGGCTGACAATTCATTTTATACGTGTCTGCAACGTATCTTGATATCATTGACCACATGTCCAGATCAAGGGATGTCTTGTACTTACATGATAGGCACGCAAGTTATAGGCCAACGGAATCAATCAATCAATCGATCAAATCAGTGCGTCAATCAATCAATCAACCGACCGAATCAATACGTCAATCAATCAACCAAATCATTCAATCAGTCAATCAATCGATCAACCAAATCAATTAATTAATTACTCCATCAATCCATCACCGAATTCCTAAATGCAACTTTTACCTGCACCATGCTTCGGTTAAGTAAATTCAACTCAGCTACCTCAACAATCACAGCAAATAGATCAGGCCGAAATATGGGGCAGCTTCCATTTCCGGACGGGGAGGAATATGTGTGAGACTTGGCACTGTATGAATCAGCCAACTCCAATTCCATGCACTACCAACTATTCCATTACATTGCCGTTGATGGAATTGGAATTAAGCAAATTTGGAATCGGAAAGTGTTTCTCTGCTTCGTTTTTCAGTTTTTTTTCTATTTGAATGGATATCTTGTTTTTCTTCGGTTTTGCTATTTTGCCATCCAATTTGGATGCCTGGGATACATTGGAATGGATGCTAACTACTGAGGGTCTTGGTTTAATAAACGCCTTGTGCTACTGCACGTACTGTTCGGTGACGATCGACGTCCTCTTCCGCATCCTTTTCTCCTTCCAATTTTAATAATCTTCCCGGCAGACCCAAAAATGGCTTCCTTGCACCGCATAACAACTCCGCAAACCCAACGCAGCCCAATCATTTTGGAGGTCGGAATGATGTTTGTCAAGTAAGGCCTACGTTTTTGGGCAAAGTTTCATTCATTTCAACTTGTGATTGATTGCATGATTCGCGTGGTCTAATCCGTTAAATAAATTGTTTGACGGAGCGACTTTCGTTCGATCGCTTGATTGATGGTTTTATTGACAGCTCCAGTTGAGACCATTTTCGTGTTTGTTAATCCCATCCCGCTTGCTTTGCTAGTTTAAAAATTTTCACATATAATTCGGTCGATTTAGTTAATTAGCAATATTATGAAATCTTTCAATCATGCAAGCGAATTCTCTAAACGCGCGTAGAATGTTTTATGTATGATTAATTGTCGATCATGATTTCTTAAGTGTAACGTTAATTGATTGCTGGATTGACTGTTACACATTTGTTACGAGTTGTGGTTGTTTTGTTTCACCGGAAGTCAAATTGGATCACTATTCGTGTTTATCGATTACTGTTTGATGGCTTTGCTATGCTCTCAATAATCAGTGAAGGTGATCGTTTCGATTGATTGATTGATTGCTTGCTTGCTTGCTTAATTGATTGCTGGCTTGCTCGATTGATTGATTGATTGTTTGGTTGCTTGATTCATTGCTTGCTTGATTGATTGATTAATTTTATCTTTCAGAGTTGGATTTGCCGGAGATTCTGCTCCAATTGCCATCGTGCCTAGCCTCGGCCGGCTACCCAATGGAAATGTATAGCGAAACGTGTTTCGATATTTTCTTTCTTCGCCGTTTTTGGTAGTTGACATCGCCCGTATATCCTTGGTGCTATGCGTTACAGCTCACCCGACTATTCGGACCGATGCGTCTGGCGCAGCGCATGGAAATTCTCACGACGTTCCTCTCCGATTTGTACTTCAAGTGCGGATCTCCGCGCTAGATAACTCTCGTGGTGGCAGCCATAAGAAGAATTGGCCTCAAACATAAATTGTCTCCCACTTTCAGAGTACTGCTTTGCAACGCGCGAGACCGGAAAGTGGTGGTGCTGTTGAATCCGTTCGAACCGCATGACATTGAAAAGGCGCTGCTAGCTGTACTTCTCACCGTGTTGGAGGTAGTTACTCAGGCGATTACGCAGTCGTATTGATGGGCAGGCAGGCAGGCAGGCAGGCAGGCAGGCAGGCAGGCAGGCAGGCAGACAGACAGACAGACAGACAGACAGACAGATAGACAGATAGACAGACAGATAGACAGATAGACAGGCAGACAGACAGGTCGATAGGAAGATCAGGAGATAGACGTGCCTGTACTGAGCATAATTGGTTGATCTTTCCCAGCTTTCACGTTGTCCTTTCCAGGTTCCCGGCGTTTCCTTGGTCTCACCGCATATGACCATCTTCCCGGCAATCGGAATTATTCATACCGGTTTAATTATCGATATTGGAAGCGTTACTCGAATTATACCGGTACGCATGATTTTGTTTTACTCTCGGTCCGAATTGTCTTACAATACAATTATTGCACATGCGACTTACGTGCTTGTAAGCGAGCCTCTTCTTCGATGTTTCCACACGTTAGGTGGCACATAACGCAGCTATTGTCGGATCGTGGGAAGTCCTTCCTCATATCGGGTTCTCCGGTCTTGTGCGGTAGGAATGAGATACGCAAGACTGACTTGAACATTGATGGGCGAACGGTTGATTGATTGATCATTGTTTGATTGATTGATTGATTGATTGATCATTGTTTGATTGATTGATTGATTGATTGATCATTGTTTGATTGATTGATTGATTGATCATTGATTGATTGATTGATTGATTGATCATTGTTTGATTGATGGTATGTCTTGTATAGATTTGTGAAGGAAGGTCTTTCGACCGGATGTGACATTCGACGCATCCGACTTCCGTCCGATGACTCAGCTTACAGTGAGGACAGCGCGGAAATGTCTTCTATCGGTGCGTCGTCTGATTTAACCAGTCAGGTTCCAGTTCTCCTTGCCTGACCGTTCTCCGTTTCAGACAGCATTGAAAGCCTGAAACAGAGCATCAACGTGGAGGAACTTTGTCTGGAACTTGTCAGTCAGTGCACATTCTATCTTTTTAAGTCACACTCAAACAGCAACGGACATTTCCAAATGTGTCTTAATGAAAATTCTTCCATCCACCAAACAGACAGATGGTTGGCCTGCACCACATCCAAACGAAGCCGCAAGATAGCAACTGGAGAACCTTACGGACCGGTGAGCCGGGTGCAGGGCCATCTTTTGTCCATGATTTGATTGATCTTGTGCCACAAGACACGTAGTTTTACCAGATTGGGGAATAAACGGTGGATTGATTGGTTGATTGACTGACTTGTCCATGCTGTATTCGTGTGATTCTTCATCTTTCTCTGTAGGACTTTCCTCCGTTTCCGGACATCAACAGACTAACTGTTGAAGCGGGCGAAAAGCGCGTGGAATTGAGAATTTGTGGAACTTTTCTGTAGGTCGAAATCCGCGTGTGCCTTCTGCAACTGATGTCAGCTCTCCCCGTCTCTTCGTTTTCTGTATGTATAGCTGGCGAAAAATCTTGCTACAGTTCGCCATCCGTTCATTGATTTGGTGTAGTACGCGAAGAACTTGATTGATTTTGTGCCACAAGACACGTAACGTTACCAGATTGGCGAATAAACGATCGATTGATTGGTTGATTGACTCACTTGAACACTGATAGGAGAAAGGTTGATTGATTAATCAACCCGAAACATTGCACTTGACTGGCCAAACCATCAATCAATGCTTTTCCATTTTGCACATACTGCACTAAATCAATCAACGCCTGGCGAACCGTAGCAAGTTACTCCGCCAGCTGTGTGTATGTCCATTTGTCTACCTGCCTGTGTCTCTCTTTTGCCTGCCTGCCTATGTTTCCTGCCTGCACTGCCTGTGTCTCTGCCTGTCTTCTGACTGCCTGTGTCTCTGCCTGTCTGCTGACTGCCTGTGTCTCTGCCTGCCTGCTGACTGCCTGTCTGCCTGATTGGTATCTTTCTCAGACTAGCATTAAGTGGAATGAATCGCTGGTGTCTCTCTGATTCCAGAGAGAAGATTATGGAGACGTTCTTCCAACATGATTTAGACGGCAACTCCTTGCCATCGGCTATTTTGGAAGTGATTCTCAAGGTTGGAGAAACTTCCACATCGCTCCGCTGGTCTCTTTTCCCGTGGGTTAATTCACTTGTTTGCATGCAGTGTCCGATTGATCTGCGGAGGGCGATGATGGAGAACATGATCGTGGTCGGAGGAGTGGCCGCGGTGAAAAACTTCCTACCCCGACTGAACGCCGAGCTGTCGGTCGCCGCACGAGACAGCTCATTCGTTGAGAAGTTGCGGCAGCCGAAATTTCGCTTCGTTTCCACGCAAAAAATACCGACGAATATTGTTGGATGGCGGGGATGTAAGCAGAAAATTAACCGAAAAAAAACTGCAATTTGATTCGTGTTTTTTCAATGTGAAGCTCTCATTTTTGTGTCTGCAGGCAGCGTCTTAACGCATGCAGACTATTTCCCACCCAATGCCTGCTTCTCCCGGGAGGACTACATGTTGCGCGCCACTCCCCACAACGTGTCGAGCCTGCTGAAGGAGTGGTGTTACGTGGGGAAAGATCGACGAGTTTCGCGCTGCTAATTTCTGTTCGATTTAACTTCCGTTCGTTCGTTTGTTCGTTCGTTTGTTCGTTCCTTCGTTTGTTCGGTGGCCGCTGCGAAAGTTCGTTTTTTAATTCCCCCTCACCTTCCCCAATTACTTTCCTGTCACAGGTAATCCAGAGTGTTTCTCTCTTGTAATTTAATAAACGTTTGGTCTAACCTTCTGCCTGTGTGAGAAAAAAAAACTAGAAAGTGTACTACGAGGTAGGGGGCCTGGAATGGACCACCCTGGAATCAGACCTTCCACACAGGTCTTGGCCATCATCAAGGTCCTAAACGACAGAGAATAATCGACAACCCCGGTGAAATGCGTATCAGGTATGAAGAGAAGCCATGGGAACATATTTAAACACCGAATTAGACGGTTGGAAAAAGCTCCCTGTAGAGGTCGCTGACTATGTGCAGTGACTCATCTGTTTTCAATAATTCACGACAAAGCGCCCCCTGCCACCCGGTTGCCGCTTCCAGGGTCCTTCCCTCATCTGGTAAGACACAGCTGTGAGCGACAGACCGAATCGAAGACCAGCACACAACAGAAACGTCGCACAGGCAACTAGACATCCAAGAAGCCAAAATCAGACAAAACAGACAGACAGACCGACAGACAGGCAGGCAGACAGACAGACAGACAAGACGGAGTCGCAGACAAAACGAAATCCTCGAGCAACGAAAAAGCTGTCCCACACTCCTTCAAGGCTAAACCAGAGCCTGATTCCATGGAAGCTGAACTCGTCCGAGAAGCACAGCTCCATTCGTTTGTCTGAGTACGAAGGATGGAAATAAGATGGGACACGATGGGCTTGGGGGCAATTGGTCATCTTCTTTCCACGTATACAAGTCGATCTCAGACGATGGTGCAAAAGATACTGGGTAACTTTTCAGACAACTCGTGGAAGTAAAATCGACCAAAACACCACCGATACATCAAAATAAGCATCTACGACACCAAGGCGCTGGCGGTGGCGCTCTCACTGCAAAAGAAGCAGACAATGTGACAAGTGAAAAAAGTGACGATTAATTCGGAGAATGTTTTGACTTACTATCTCCAAACGGGAGCCAAAACTCGGGTCGTTTTGTAGTAGCGCGCGAGCCGGTGGATCTTTGACTCGACGAGAATAAGACGAAACTTGGCATCCCGATCCTGCGAGCACAGAAAGGAACCCGTTAAGAGAATACGCTGTCACTCAGTAGCAGGATATGATGTTACACAACCAAAATCCATAGCAAACACCATAACAAAAGCGGTCAGAGATGGAGGAAGACCTAGTGAATTGAAACGTTTCATCAATCAATCAATCGAGAATCACCATCCAAACATCAATCAATTGACCAATCAATCAATCGACCGATCAATCGATCGTCCAATTAATCAACCGATCGACCAGTCAGTCAGTCTGAAATCTGAATCAAGAGTCAGTTAACAGTGAACGCTTGTTGACCAAACAGCTCCCGAAGATCGTTCAACCGATCTTTTAAGAGTTTCCGCCTTTGAGACATACCTTTCGATTGCGCTCAAGATGTTTCCGGATAGCCACAGCCTTCTTAATCAGGTGGTAGAGGTCCTCCGGCAGATCCGGTCCCAGTCCCTTGGCCTTCAACAGACGGAGGATCTTGCTGCCAGTCAAAAATCTGACCTGTGCCACTCCATGGGAATCTCGGAGGATAACACCTATCGCAAACGACACCCAAATCAGTATACATACCAAGTTATATTTCATCAAGCAGTATTCCTCACTTTCATCTGATCGACTGATTGATTGATTGATCGATTGACAAACAGGAACGTTTTCTTCTCACCGATCTGTGACGGCGTCAGCCCCTTTTTGGCCAACTTGGCCATCGACTCGACGATCTCCTCGGTCGTTGCCTTCTGCCACTATAATGAACACAAACGAAGAAATTAGGAGGTGAACATCGATTAGAATTTCCGGAGGGAACTTACCGAGGGAACTGATCGACGATACGGCAGCGCAGACTGCGAAATTCCCTTTCTGTAACGGTCAAAATGGACATTCTCAATACAACTGAACCTCGTATTTTCAGCCAAAATGGATATCGCGTGGATAACGGGATAGGAAGCCGTTTACTTCGCAGCGAAAAAAATAATAAGAGCTCTTGGAAGATCTTCCCCGGCGCAAAAGAAGCTCCACCTACCCGGGCGCGTGCATGCGAACCATGATGGCGGTTAGTCGATGGACTTCCGGAACAATCCAGATAAAATAAACCCCCTCGGATGAAACGGCGGGATTGATGGAGGAAAGATTCTGAAAGCGGGGAACCCTCTCTCGCGCCTAAAAAGCCATCAGGAAAATCAAGAGGTCTTCAACGAAAGAAATGCAATGCGGCATGGCGTTCAAATCGGTTCGACCCGGGTGATGTGTTAACGAAACGTTGAACCGATTGAACTTCTGGAAACATCATACGAGCTCTGGACTTGCAAATCGGACACTGCTGACTGCGAGTGCGATACGTAATGCTTAAAATTGTTATAAAAACCTAATGTGTGTTTTCAAAAAGTCTGTATTTTTAAAAACTCTAAACAATATTATCCTAATAAAACTGTGGTAATATAGTAAAGAATTGAAATAAGTTGATGAATGATTTGGCACACTTCATTATTCAATTCAGACCAACGTCAATTGCTCTCCAGTTCTATATATTCGGTCGCGATTCATTCTAAATATTTCCTTGTCTTTAGCTTCGCAGACGGCGACTGGCTGTCGTGTTAGCTTGATTGATTGATTGATTGCCTTTCCAACGGCATTGGTGTGATTCATCGCTTCAGTCGAGTTGTTTGCTTGATTAATTGATTGATTGCCTTTCCAACGGCATTGTTATGGTTTTTTATATTTCGAAGATCAAACCGGGAT
The DNA here is from genome assembly GCA_001579985.1 of Hypsibius dujardini. Taxonomy (NCBI): domain Eukaryota; kingdom Metazoa; phylum Tardigrada; class Eutardigrada; order Parachela; family Hypsibiidae; genus Hypsibius; species Hypsibius dujardini. Next base: position 7,875 of record LRSR01013893.1, read on the forward strand.
TTATTCCCAACGGAATTGTTGATTGACCAAATTATTTTTCAACGGGAAAATGCCTCTTGTTGATTACGACGAGGATGATAGTGATGAGGAACGGGAGAGGGAAGGAGAGAAGCCCTTTTCCCTGACCAATTTTCTCTTCGGCAATGTCTCCGAGGAGGGCAAACTGGAGGACGACTATCTCGAGGAAGACGCCAAGGAGCATTTGGAGAATCTCAACACCCAGCGCATCAGCTGCTTGACCGACCAGCTGTCCGATGTGAGGCTGGAAGTGGAAGGCCATCCGGGAGAAACGTCCTCGACAACTTCTGTTGTGCAAGGTGAGAATCGGATCGTATTTCGAAAATAGTTTGACGTGTGTTGATTTTATTATGTGAGGAGTGTTTGAAAAAATCACAGACACGAGAGTGTTTTAAAACTGGGAAAATTAAGGCCATGGAACGAAGTCTCATTGTTGAACGGCGCTAATCAATCAATCAAGTAGCAGTTTTTATGATAAATATCGCTTGATTGTCGAAATGGCTGATTGTGTTCCCAATAATCCCATTTGTTTTGTTAGTTAATATTTTTTTTCTTGTAGATCCAATCGGCGTGGACCTATTGCCGAATCGCGATGATACGGGTGGATTTTCCCCATCTGCCGTGGATTTTTCGGATTTTAATGAGACGATTGCCGTAGACGACGATTACGATGAAATTCCTCCCGCGCCAGCGCCGACAGCTTCTTCATCCAACCAAGTGGACAGAATACTGGCAGGAAGTGCTACTGCCGACGGATCACCGGATTGGGATGCTGAAATGACCGTTGAGAAAACGAATTTCGAAGAAGACCGCAATCGAAGTGAGCCGTTTTGCCTTGAGAAGTGAGACTCACAATGCTTAATTAAGTTCTAAAAAATGGATTTCTTCCAGACACTGGCATCGCAGTTGAGGCTAAACCGGAGCCTGATTCCATGGAAGCTGAACTCGTCGCGGCAGCCCGGGAAGCACAGCTCAATTCGTCCTTCGACAGCGGCGTCTTCTCCGGATCCTCCTCGCAGGGCTCGCAGAGCGATGAACTGACCCAGACAGCTGCTGATGATGCGACTTCGGTGAACGAGCCCAATTCGGACTCCTCAATAACAACCCCGCGACTGATCATCGACCCGGAGTGCGAGGATCCCGCCCAGAAGCAGCAGCCCCTGAACACGCCCCTGGCGTCGGTGCTGCCCCCTGAGGTGGCCAACATCAACGTCCTGAACACGCCCTTGGCGTCGGTGCTGCCCCCTGAGCTGGCCAACATCAACGTCAACGACGTGTTCCCCGACTTCAAGCCCGACGTGGTGCTGCGCTTTTCTCGCCTCTTCGGGCCGGGCCGACCGTCCAGTCTGCCGAAACGGTGGGTAAATTTCCGGAAGAAGACGGAACCGGAACCGGAGGAGGAGTCGGAAGATGTCGCCGCCTCCGACGAAGACGATGAGGCGGCTTTGGAACGGGCATGTCGTGAGGCGTGGCCGATTACCCGGCCGGATTCATCCGATGAGGGTAGTGTTGCCGCGCCGGTTGAGGCGCCGATAACTCTGGTGAACGCGCTGGACCTGGGCGAAGTGCAACCGCCCAAGCGTCTGACGAGCGCGGCCATTCCGCCGTGGCGGTATGGACCGGCCCAGTACTGGTACGTGTGCCCGAACCGGAGGCGTCGTGTATTTCACTTCACTCACGTCGGATTCGTTTCAGGTACGACTCCATGGGTGTCGATCCAACCGGCGAAAATTTCGACTACGGCGCGAGCCTCAAACGGAAAGAGTCCCGCCCGGCGTCCTCCGCACTTCCCTTCGGTAAGATGAATATGAAGGTCGAGGTCAACGAAGAGGCCTTCCTGATGGTCAGTCTGACGAACTGGGAGCAGGACATCATCTGGGACGGGGCGCAGTTCAAACGGGAAGCGGAGAGGATTCTGGCGGACCGGCGGACCGCCGCCGGCTGGCTCCCCAACACGGCGTACCGCACCGCGGCGGCCTTCCTCGGCCAGGCCAAGTCGGCGTCCGGCCAGCCGGCCCCGCTCGACATGAAGCACGACTCCATATTCCCGGCGGAGAATGACGACCTCGTCAGCGGCAACTGGGAGAAGGACATTATTTGGGACGCGGACAACATTGAGGACCTGCCGGAGCCGGCGGTGCTGATGCTGGATCCGAACGATCCCAACATCATCATGAGCATCCCCGATGAGGAGGAGTATGAGAATAGTCCGCTGATGAAGGAGCCGGTCTCGGCTGGAGGGAAGGACGCCAAGGAGAAGAAGGATATGTACAAAAGGTAATGGTAGCTTGGCCTCACTGGCTTGGTCCGCTTCGTCCGTTTCGTTCCAGCCTCACTGGCATGGTCCGCTTGGTCCGTTTCGTTTCAGCCTAACTGGCATGGTCCGCTTGGTCCGTTTCGTTCCAAGTTAGTTTAAGTTCGTCTGTGATGAACTTGCAGGTCACGTATGGTCCTTGGCAAAGCCGGGATGCTGAAAGAGCCCATGTCCCCCAAGTCGTCGCACGAGCACGAGCCGAAGAACCAGTGGAAGGATCCCTTTAATCTTTCCAACGACGAATACTACAGCCCGCGCATGGACGAGGGCAACCTCAAGACCACAACCGGCGCCGTGGCCCTGCAGCATTCCATTCCGGCCATCCAGCTGTACCACTACTTCTTCCCCACCACCTGGCCCATGCCCAAACTGCGGCAGTTCCATCGGAGCGCCCTGAAAAAGTACTCCAACGGGCAGATCATCCTCCCGGGGATGCATCCGGTGAAGAATCTCGCCAAGACCATCCGGAAGCGGGAGAAGCAGCGCGAGTTGGAACGCATCAACTCCGGCGGTGGGGAGATGTTTTTCATGAAGATTCCGGAGGATTTGAGTGTGCAGGATGGGGAGCTGATACTGGTGGAGTACAGTGAAGAACATCCGCCGCTCATCAGGTTTGTTTGTACAGACTGACTGACTTACTGAATCTCTGTCTGTCTGTCTGTCTGTCTGTCTGTTTGTCTGTCTGACTGGCTGTTTGTCTGTCTGACTGGCTGTTTGCTTGTCTGACTGGCTGTCTGTCTGGCTGTCTGTTTATCTGTCTGTCTGTCTGACTGGCTGTTTGTCTGGCTGTCTGTCTGTGTGTGGTATTTCTGCCTGCCGTTTTAGGGCCTGATTGGTTGTCTGTAACATTACTGTACTACAAATTAACTCGCAATTGCACTTTTCTTTTCCTTCTTCAGTCAAGTCGGAATGGCGACTCGCGTCAAAAACTACCTAAAACGTAAACCCGGCAAAGCCACCGAGGAGGAGTCCCCCGTTTACGACTACGGTGAACTGACTCTGGCTCACACATCCCCATTTCTCGGTGCGCTCGGACCGGGGCAGAGCCTCCAGGCGCTGGAGAACAACATGTTTCGCGCGCCCATCTACCAGCACAGGATGCGCCCGACGGACTTTCTGATCATCCGCACGCGCAACTCCTTCTTCATCCGCGAAATTGGGACCATCTTCACCGTCGGACAAGAGTGCCCACTGGTCGAGGTGCCGGCGCCGAATTCGAAGAAAGCGACCAATTTCATCCGGGACTACCTGACGGCCCATATCTATCGCCTCTTCTGGCAGAGCACAGAGACTCCGCGGCGGATTAAGACCGAAGACGTCAAGAAGCTCTTTGCTCATACGCCGGAGGCGGTGGTCAGAAAGCGACTGAAGGTGTGTGCGGATTTCCAGCGGGCCGGCGGAGATTCACATTGGTGGAGTTTGAAACCCGATTTCCGGTAAGCAGCTGGTAATGCCGGCCGGCGATCTGTTGTCTGTCTATCTGCCTGTCTGACTGACTGACTGAATCTCTGTCTATCTGGCTGTTTGTCTGTCTGTTTAAATGTTTGTCTGTCTATCTGTCTGGCTGAATCTCTGGCTGTCTATCTGTTTGAATGTCTGAATGTCTGTCTATCTGTCTGGCTGAATCTCTGTTTATCTGGCTCTCTGTCTGTTTGAATGTCTGTCTATCTGTCTGGCTGTCTATCTGTCTGTCTGGCTGTCTGTCTCGCCTGCTTGGTTGCCCGCATGACAGCTTAATTGTCTATATGCCTGTCTACTTTTCTGTCAACACGTGCAATTGAATATCACCTGCGAGTCCTCCTTATTAATTCGCAGACTCCCTGCGGAGGAAGAAATTCGTGCACTCGTCACGCCGGAAGACTACTGCGCCTTCTACAGCATGCGGTCAGCTGAGCAGCGGCTGAAGGACGCCGGCTACGGCGAGAAGCTCATCATTCCCGGCGCGACAGAGGACGACGGCGATGAGGAGCAGCAGTCGAAGATGGACGACGAGATCAAGGCCGCGCCGTGGAACACCACCCGTGCCTTCATTGCGGCGATGAAGAACAAGTGCATCCTACAGCTGACCGGCGACGCCGATCCGACCGGCCGCGGTGAGGGCTTCAGTTACGTCAAGGTGGCCTCCAAGGTGGACAAGGACAAGGATGGCCCGGCACCGGCAAAAGTAAGTCTCATGAATGGGCACTTTGAAAGGCTGAATCAAGATTGACTTTTTACAAATTCCTAAATTATATTACTTGGTTGCCCTGAATTGTTTGATTGATTTCCTATTGATAGATAGATGAATTGATCAGTTGCTACGTTTATCGTTCTGTTTGTTGGAATTAATTTAAAATAATGGCTGCGGGAACTGGTTTTTTCTGCGGAAACGGGTTTTCGAACAGGAACGGCTTTTCGAAACAGAAACAGGTTTTCGAACAAGAACGGGTTTTCGAACAGAAACAGGTTTTCGAACAAGAACGGGTTTTCGAACAAGAACAGGTTTTGGAACGGGAACGGGTTTTCGAACAGGAACGGCTTTTCGAACAGAAACAGGTTTTCGAACAGGAACGGGTTTTCGAACAAGAAGGGGTTTTCGAACAGGAACGGCTTTTCGAAACAGAAACAGGTTTTCGAACAAGAACGGGTTTTCGAACGGGAACGGGTTTTCAAACAAGAACGGGTTTCCGAACAAGAACAGGTTTTGGAACGGGAACGGGTTTTCGAACAAGAACGGGTTTTCGAACAGGAACGGCTTTTCGAACAGGAACGGCTTTTCGAACAGAAACAGGTTTTCGAACAAGAACGGGTTTTCGAACAAGAACAGGTTTTGGAACGGGAACGGGTTTTCGAACAGAAACAGGTTTTTGAACAAGAACGGGTTTTTTTATCTGGTTGAGTAGTAAATTCTCCTTTTTTTGGCCGTTTTAGGTTTTGTCCTTTTTGTTTGTCGGTGAATTGCGAGTAGTTATAAGTTTGGTTAAAAAATATGTCCGCACCCGGTAGCTCTAACAACTAATGTCGGTTTCCATCCCTTCAGCGCATTGTGACCGGGACGGACGCTGACCTGCGGAAACTCTCCCTCAATAACGCCAAAAGTCTCCTCCGGAAGTTTGGCTGCAAGGAGGATAAGATCAAGGCACTCACCCGGTGGGAGATTATCGCCCTGGTCAGGGAGCTCGGCGGTCAGCAGGCCAAATCCGGCACGGAGGAGTCCATGTCGAAGTTTGCCCGCGGGAACCGCTTCTCCGCCGCGGAGCAGCAGGAGAAGTATAAGGAGGAGAGTCAGCGGATTTTCGAGCTGCAAAATCGCATCCTCGCCAGTGATGAGGTGCTTTCGACGGACGAGGAGAGCGAGGACGACGGCGACGAGGACTCCGGCCTGGATGAGGCGGGAAGGGATCTGGACTTCTTCATTCAGAGTAAAAAGTCCAGCAAGGAGTTGGAGCGGGAGCGGGAGGAGAAGGAGCGGGAGGAGCTGAAGAAACTCCTCAATCGAGAGGAGGAGGAAGCCAAGAAACGGGTGAGACAGCAGATTTTCGGCAGTTGAACTTGAAACTGAGTTTTCGCTTGATTGATTGATAATTCAATTAAATATTTTATTATTTTAATTAAATATCCTGTTACAGTATTTGAAGTAAGACTCGGGTCCTTGAATGTAAAATTTTTGCTGTACGTTTTTGTGGTTTCGAGATTGAAAAGAGAAAGTTGTGGAAGCATTAAGACGAAGGCCGATTGGAATTTTTAGAAAGACAAGCTGATCAGCGTGGCTAAGCCCGGCGATGCGGGAGGCGACGAACCGGCCTCTGCGCCCGTGCGAAAGTTGAAAATCATTCGAACCTTCCGCGATTCCGCCGGCAACACCTTCGACAGGGTAGAGTACGTCAGCCGACCGGCTCTGATTGACGCCTACGTGCGCATCCGAGAGACCAACGATTCCGGCTACATTCAGCAGTTGTCCACTCTGGATTCGGATAAGAAGGACATGGTCCGAAAGGAGAAGCGGCGCATTCAGGAACAGGTTTGTGCCACTTTAACCGATAGACAGACGCAGACACACAGACACACAGACACAGACGCAGACACACAGACACAGACACACAAACAGACACTGACAATCAGACACAGACACAGACGCAGACACACAGACAGACGCAGACACACAGACAGGCAGACATGTAGACAGACAGGCAGAGTGGGTGAGATATCTCTTGTGTGTCTGTCTGCCTGTCTGCCTGTCTGCCTATCTATCTGCTTGTCTGGCTGTCTGTCTGTCTGTTTGGGCAGTATTTGTCTGACTGTCTGTCTGGCTTCCTGTCTGCTTGTCGGTCTGTTTGTCTGTCGCTGATGATGTGCGTTTTTCCAGTTGCGTCGCGGGAAGAAGAACGACAACCCCGATGCACCACCCTCGCCGGAACCTGTGAAGAAACCGAAGAAAAACTACAAGGAGAAGAAGGACCTGTCGGTGACGTGTGGCGCCTGCGGTCAAGTCGGCCACATGCGCACCAACAAGGCTGTCTGCCCGATGGCCGAGCAGACCATCACCGTGGCAATGACCAAGGAGCAGGAAGACCAGCGCTTCGTCAACCTCACCAGCGAGAGCGGCCTGGTCAAAGTGGAAGGCGCCAAGATCACGCTGAAGAAGGAGGTGCTGAAGCAGTCGGAGAAAATCCGACAGCAGTCGCTAGTTATCAAGATTCCGAAGAATGAGCTGCAATCTGACAGTACGTTTATTCCTGCAGCAGCTCTACACACATGGCCACAATTTTGGGTGGCCCGAGTTCGAGCCGATTCTCTAATCACGAAATTTGGTGACTTTATTTGATTAGGTGCGATGGACAAGGCGGAACGGAAGGCGCTAAGAAGGGAGCGCTCGGAGCGGGAGCCCGGGGACCGGCCCCTCGGTCGTCCACGGAAGATTCCCCGGACCGACATGCCGGAGTACCTGGAGAAGCCGCGCCAGGCCACGGCACGACGGCGCGTCGACCCGGTCGTCTCGCTGGCCACCGAACTGGAGGTGATCCTCAATGAGCTGCGCGACAAGCCGGACTTTATCATGTTCCGCGCGCCGGTCAGCAAGAAGGACGCCCCGGACTACGCCCTTTACATCACCGACCCCATCGACCTGAGCACGATGCGGAGCAAACTCAACGCCGGCCAGTACCGCTCGCGGGAGGACTTCCTCACGGACATTATGAAGATTGTCAGCAACTCGGAGAAGTTCAACGGGAAGCAGTCCATGCTGACCAACACCGCCAAGAGCATGCTCAATATCTGCGCCAGCCGGTTCGCCGAGCGCGAGGAGGACTTTAAACGACTGGAGAAGCAGATTAATCCCCTGCTGGATGATGACGACCAGGTGGCGCTGAGCTGGCTGCTGGGGCTGCTTCTGCAGAACCAGCTGCGGCCAATTGAGGGTAGG